>JAKCPI010015650.1:0-48183 GCA_023213315.1 Euborellia annulipes | reverse complement strand
GCTTACAAATTCAATTTATCAATCAGATTTTAGAAAATTTAATACTCTACAACTTTGTATCGTACTATGGTGTACAAAATACAGTATGCTTAGTTTACGAGATGTAATACAAAATAAAAACTGAAAAAGTCCTAAAATGTTGAGGTTTTTGTCCCCTTCCCCCTCCCCACCTCCAAGTTAGCACATGGTACTCGAGGTTGAAAACTTGAAATAGAGATCCTAGAGTACCCCCGAATAACAAGTAAAAATTTCTACAAGCAAATGGTGGCACAACACATTATTAATAAATAAATATTGTCTATATGACCGGTTTTCATATTATTTTGACTATCCACTGTATATTTCTATGGAAGATAGTGGAAGCTCTCATTGAAATATCCATATCATGGTACTTAGTAATGAACATTAAAAATCTTGAAACATGAATGACTTATATTCAGTTTTAGGAAGCCCAAAAAAACGCTAGTGTTTTTTATTATCAAAAACCACAATCATTTAAAAATTAAAAATTATTTTGGAGCATAAAAAAAAAAAAATGAAACTAATAATAATAATAGACAATTAAAAAAAAAGTTTTACTTGTCACGAAGTTAATAATGATGGATTAGATTTTTTACAAAAACAAAAAAAAAAAAAAAATATCAAAACTTTTGTAATATCCATCAGCCCAAGAAAGTAAATCATCTTTTGAGATGCTATAAATGTAATTATTATTTATTCGGAGCACTTTCAATTTAAATATATTTTTTTTTTTGCTTTATTTTTTATACACTAATTTGTAAAATGCATTTTGATTATGTTACGCCCTATCTATTGATATAGGTTTAGAACTCTCCTACAAGCTTGTAAACTCGAATCAAAAAGTGGTCAAAAGATTCAATCAACATTTTTCAAATTGTATTTAGAAATAGTGATTAAAGTGGAAAAAATTCTTACATTTCTACTGTATGTCTCCGGGTGGAGTGGGGGTCCAGTAAGGCGTGGTATCTCCAGCTAAAATAATAGTATTTTCTCAAACTATAATTTATTCAGTCGCTGATGGTATTCATTTTCTCTGAAATAGAGACATTAATCATATTTGACTAAAAAGAGAGGAAATTAGTCACTCGTGACGTATAATTTCATATTTGATAAATATTACACTTCTCTGATGTAAAGAAAAAATTCTAGAAATTTATAAAAAAACACTCTTCATGTGTAAACAATTTTGGAACGCTTAGAGGAGGCGGAATTTAGGATACTTATTCGAAATATTGTTTTTTATTTTTGCTAAAAAATCTTTTAGGGCGGGTTGCTTTACATCTAGTTAACTAGTTATCGATCGGATAATCAAGTTGACTTTGAATTTCGAGTATTTTCACATCTAATTAAGCTAATCATGATTAAATAATAGCCCAGGCCGATTTTAGTTAGCATAGGCCGAAAGTACTGTATAAGCAATTTAATTCTAAGGACCGTCGACCAAAATTAGGCCTAAATACTTTTAAAAAAGGAGACGAAATTTTTAAAAAATAAATACTTTTGCATATTATCCGTTTATTTGTAGATATTTCGATCCCAGTGATATGGAATCATCCTCAGTACAATCAACAAAATGTTTTGCAAATCGTTAATTTCTTCCATCCAATATGACAAAATAGCTGAGCATTCCATGAATGAAAAAAAAAAATTGCATTTATGGAATGCTCATCTATTTTGTCATATTGGATAGAAGAAATTAAAGATTTGCAAATCATTTGTTGATTGTACTGAGGATAATTAAATTGATTTTCCTTCCGGCTTCTGTATTCCTCAGATAAAGTATTTTATTTTATACGGCTCTAACGATTTTTTTCAAATTTTAAATATATCCTATTTCCGGTACCAATATGAAACTTGGGAAAATTCGGATACTAGCACTTTACTGATGGACTTTTTTTTTAATTTTCTCAAAATTCTCTTTAATGATTTCTTTCAAATTTTAAATATTTACTATTTGCGGTACACAAAGCAAATTGCGTTTGATCTCATCTTTGGGAAACCTCGGGTACTAGTACTATAGTGATGTACTTTTTTTAGTTTTTTCCAACTTTCTCAAAAAAAAAATTAACACTGAGCTCCAGCTCGGTCAACCCGAAACTAGCTAATTATATGTGAAAAAACTCATTTTTTTCAACTCGAAGGTTAAGCGTGTTCTTGTTTACTAGATAGATTATTTATATACTATAGATCGGATAAATTTGTTAGTTGACTATAAGTGAAGCAACCGGGCATTAGTAAATATGCCTCATTTACATATTAGGAGTAATTTATTTCACTTCCACCCCTCCCCCAAAAATTTATTGTATCTCTTGATCTTGACTCTATTGGATGCTGAAATTTTATGGAATTGATGTTAATATAATCTCACAGAACAAATTGTAAGAAAAAGAGACATGTTGTAAATAGGAAGAGAGGAATTGATTTCTTGATGTCCTTACCAAATGTCTCTCCAAAACTCCCTTGAGGCAAGGGTTGCTGGACAAACTGGACAACCCCTTATATTAGTATAGTCAGGTTCGTAGCCCTAACATTTTTCCAGAGGGGGAAGGGAGTTTTGACGATCCTGGCGATTGCGTCCTTTCCCTCTACAAACTCTGATACAAAGTTAGAGGACTTGTCCTTATTACTGACTCTAATATATATATTTTTTTTGGAATTTCGGGAAGACAAGGATTGAATTCCTCTCCCCCCCCTTCCCTCCCGAACGCTTATTCTATACGTTTAAATTATTCAGTTTAATTTAGGAAAAGGTTAATTTTAGGTTTGCTTTTAAAATTTTATTTTTGGATATTTTTATGTTTAATATTTATTAAATATTTCTATATATATATAAATATATATAGATTAATTAGGAACATAATTTGTCACCAGGGTTTTTTTATTTTATATATTAATTTTTGCTAAATATATTTCAAGTTAACATTTTTGTTGATTTTTTTTTTTGGCAAAAAAATTAATATAAAATTAGTTCTTAAAAGTAATTGCCCAGTTCAACATTTATCACTAAATCTATACAGCCAAAAAAAATATACAATATTATCATTAAAAAAAAAGAAAATTACAATTAATTTTTTTTTAGTTCTACAATTTATAAAAATGAGGTTTTTCAAGTTATGAGCGAAATTTTTCATTATTTCTTACAATTGCTAGGAATTATTTTCTAAAATCTTCCTATCCATAATTTGGGCTCTATAGTATTGACACTTTTGTTGTTTGCTATTAGTTTCAAAAATATCATAAATTGTTTCACAAAAAAGCAAACCAACAATATTCTTAGGGGAAAAAATACTTTATATTGTCAGTTTATTATTTCATCTCCCTGAGAATATCGCATAATTAATTATAATACGAATCTATTAAATTTAATGAGTGAGCTCATTAAAATTTTTAATCTTACTAAACTTGGATTGGATATCAATCGTATAATTAAATAAATTTGCCTGGATATAGAATTAAATTAAATTAGCGTTTAAAGCCTATATGGCCTAAGATTCTGATGAGATTAAAAAAAAACTTGCACAAATTAATGGCTTGTTTCGAAAAAAAAAAAAACTTTATTTATTTTACAGTAAAACTATACTTGAACTTTTAATTTTTGAAATTGATTACCTGCTGATTATGAACTAAATTTATTTTTCATGATTAATAAAATTTTCGAGCACGCGATTAGTATTTGATTAGTATAATAATTCTTTTGTAACTAATAGCATTTGACAAAAAATTATAAGGAGTCGAAACAGCACTTTTATTATAGTTTAGTGAGCGGCACTTTAAATAAGTATAGGCCTACAGGGTCGTTTCTTAGGCTGAACGCACACCAACTGAGCAAAAACGCTCTTGGACAAAACGTTTTTGACTAATCGTGCCTAAAACTGTTTTTTCAATGCTTTTCTATGGGGCAACGCACACCGAGGAGGCAAAACACAATTGAACATGATTCGACATCATTGAACAAAGTGTTTTGCCATTGAGCGTTTTGCTCAATCGATGTGCGTTGGCATTGATCAAAATGTTTTGTCATTGAGCGTTTTTGCTCAATGGCCGAACATTTTGTCCAATACCAACGCACACCATTTATGCAAAAACGCTCAATGACAAAACATTTTGCCTAATCGGTATGTGTTGCCATTGAGCAAAACGTTTTGCTCAATTGGTGTGCTTCCAGCCTGTACAAAAAAGACGGTGTAAAGTTAAAAATTTTAGTTACTCTAATATAAATATATTAATTAAAATTAAATTTTCTGTAACTTTTAAAAAGTGGAAAAATGAAAGATGGTGGAAAAAAATGTCGTAGTTTGGACGACATAATGAGAATCGAATCTCTAAGATTAGGCCTATACAGTATATTGATTAAATAAAAATTAATGCGCCGTTTTTTAATAAATAAATTGCAATTGGTTTTTTTTTTCATTTGTTGTTTCAATGCATTTTATGTTTACTACAATACATCTAACAAAGCAATCGTTAATGAGAAATTTAAAAAAAAAACTTATGCTTGCTTTTCAGAATTTTCTAAATTAAAACCAAGAATATATTTTAGGATATTTTAAAATAAAATAAATAAAATATATGGATCATTAGATATATTAAGAACTAATCATACTTATTAATGAAAATTTTTGGTATAAAAATTATTTTAATAAGTTGAAAAAAAAATAATTGATTATATTTTTAAACATACTTTTGTAATCTAATATAACTTAAGTAGATTTTAATTTAAGTTGTATTTGTTATTTCTAATTAAACCAAATTTTTATGGGATATTTCGTCGCTCCAATACAGTGGATCCCAACCGGTGTCCCCCGACACCCAAGAGTGAGGATTGGCTAAGGGGGGCCAAGAAATATTGAGATAAACAAAAAAAAAAAAAAATTACCCTATCATCTATTGCAATAATATTGAGACTAAAGCCCGGTAGTTAGGCACCCCAAAAGGCAGCTTGGCTGTAAATCAGACTATAGGCCGAACGACCCACAAAAGAATATCTATAAAAATTTATCTTTTTAATATCCAAAATTTAATAAAAATAATAATTTCAAGATATATCGAAATAAAAATTAACTGAATGTTTTTTTAATCAGAAAAAAAGTTTAGTTAACGTGTGCCATTTGGGCTGCCTAACTACCGGGCTTTACTATCAATACTTGGGGCCCCCCCCCCCCCCCCCCCCCGCTATAACAATAGATGGTATGTTTATGTATTTTTATTACTCAATGACTTAGTAAAGTTTACTATATTATGGTGAACGTTACTTATTATATAATATTTCAATAAATTTAAATATTAAACTTAATTTTTTTTTAATTCAAGGAAGAGTGCCCCTAGTGTTCAATGTTATTCCAAACGGTGCCGTGAACTTCAAAAGATTGGAAAACTCTGATCCACTATATCTTTGATAGTAAAAGTCTCTTCAAAAATAAAACCGATATTTCAATAAACTAGAGAAACAATTTTTATTTTGGAAAGGGGTCCAAATTTTTTTACTATTATTGAGTTTTTTCTCTTTTTTTTTTTTGATTTTTTTTTTCAAAATTGTATTTAATACCTTTCAGCGATTTTTTAAAATTTTCTTTCTCTTCAGATGGTCCGCCGAATACACCAGTGATTTCGAAACCTTTTCAATATTCCTTCATCAGAAGAAACTTTAACAAAATACCTAAATATATAAAGCGTAAAAGCATAATTAAAATATATAAAAGTATCAAAAAAATAAAAAATATTAACAAGTTTTTTTATTAAAGTTTCTACTGATGAAGAGTGAAATGAAATCTTGAACTTTTCGATTAATAAACATGTCTCTTACTTAAATCAGTGGCGTATTCAGTAATTAGAGATTTCTTTTCAATTTTTTGACCCCAGTCATGGCTCAATTTTTTACTGAAAGCCTGAACCCTTTCCATATATTAAAAACCTTCAGCAACTTCAACAGAGAACACAATTGAAATTTTCTATGATTTCTGAAAAGTCAAGCATAAAATTTTATTCAAAATTTATTCTTTTTTAGAACAGACTTATGATTTTTAATTAAATTTTTTTAAACCAAAACCGAAGTGCTTTTTTTAACTCCTTATTAAAATCTTACTTTTCTCAAAAATACATTACTATTTTTGTTATTATTAAACAAAAGTCAAATTATTAAAAATGTTTTTCATAATTTACATGTACATTTAAAATTTGTATGTAGGCTGTATATAATTTTCTCTTATAATTAATTATATTTATATATATATATATATTATTTATATTTGAGAAACTCTATAAAATTTATTTAAATAGTTTCAGTCTATATTTACTTAAAACTAAATAATCATAGAATGTACATAAATTTTAGATATATACATGGCATTTTTTAAGTTCCATTTTTTAATGGTTGTTTTTGATATCCTCAATACTTGAATTTGATTTAACCGTGTGAAGAAAAACAAACATAATTGGTGTGGTTTAATATAAAATTAGGTAAATGGGATTTTTATTTTGAGTTCTAATAGTCAAATATTAATAATCATTAAAACATTATTAATTTAAGGATAATATTTCGGTTTATTTTTTTTTTTTTGCCCCTTCAAGAATATCATACTTTCGACGGCTCGGTACTTTCAAATAAATAAATTATTGATATTCTTACTATTGTTTTAGAAAATTTGCTTTTAGTCATTCATATACTGAATTTCGACAAACTTATTTTTAAATTAATTTAAATTAGAATTTAAACGTGCTGTAAAAATTAGTTTCAAGTTTTTGTTCAGTCATCTTAATTAACTTATTTACATACAAAGAACTTATGAATAATAATTCTCTTCTTCAATGAATTAATTTGATTAGATAGATATATACGTATATTTTTTCTTGATATCATTTTGATATATTAATTGGAAATTTAAAAATTTTTAAATTTTCTGTTTAGCTGCTATTACAAAATTTTATCAAAGAAAAATTGATTATTAAGAAAAAATTTATGGACAATAGTTGATCTCCATACATAGCGTATTTATTATAAAAATTTCAAAAAAATCTAGTCTATGTAGCCCTATCTCTCTAGCTTCATTGTTGGTAATAATAAATTTTCAATAATAGTTCTAGTTTTGAAATAAATTGAAATTCTGAAGTCAGAAATATTATCGATAAATAAATATGAGCTTATAGATTATTAAAATTTGCATTTTTTCCTTATAATTATGATAATAAAAGTAATTTTCCTCTTTATAATGGTGTGTTTTGCATGGATTTTATTTTATTTTTCAATGAAATTTATTATTTATATTATTTTAAGGAGCCGGAGAAATAAAACCAATTAAAATATTTACTTTAGGTAAATATTTATGTTAATTTGGCATCGCCCATCTTCAAATTTTGTAGTGATCTTAGACTTGCTTTTTTGGACGCTTGGCTCTCATCTCTCCCAATTTTTTAATTTGTTATCGGTCATACATCCACTACAAAGCAATTAAAAGTGACGATATCAAGGAAACAAAAATATTTACCAAATAAATAAAGTGTATTTTTCTTATATAGGCTCCTAAATCATTTGCTCAGAATTTCCTGAAATTTATTATCTAAAACTATGTGATTATTTTGTTGAATTAGGATATTAAATTGAAAAAAAAAAAAATCCATGCTCTACTTACCAACACAAAATAAAGTAATAATGACTAGACATTAAAAATAGCCTTTGACCAATAGTGTTCCTAAATATTTTCTAAAATAAATATATTATTTATTTTAGTCAAGAAACTCAAATAATATGAAAAATAAAATCCCATAAATTAATAATTAATGAAAATTTAAAATTTATTATTAAATTTTTTTGGATAGATAAAAAAAAGAGAAATATTCAGCAAATAACTGGATTTTTACCAACCTTTCAATCATATTTACATAGATACCCCCTTGGGGTGGGGAAATTGTCGAAAGTCGCAAACCTTGTTTCATCTTATTACAAAAATTCCAGGAAAAGTATAACACCGTAGATGTCATAATATTATTTATAAGAACTCTTATTATATTACGTTTCGAATTTTTTTTATCAATTAAATTTATTAGAATTAAGGTAATAGGATGCGAAATTTCGACAAAAATATTTATTATCTAATATATAAACAAAAAGTAGTGTTGGAGATTTTTTAAGAGAAGGAAGAGAGGAGTGATTTGAAAAGAGGGAATGGAACTCGAATGGTCTTTGGTGGCTTTGTGAGGCTGGCTGGTATTCGATTACTCAGCATGGTGGGCCTCTTGGCTATTTTCGTTACTATGTTGATGCGATGGTGCATCGACTGCATGCCCAGGTGAAGATCCAGGACCGGTCGGTTCTGCCGGTATTAGACCCTCCTTCATTCGTTTCTTTTGTTTCATTCGTCTGTTCTGGAACCAGATCTTGACTTGTGTTTCGTTGAGTTGTAACGCGGATGCAATCTCAATACGCCGGGCTCGTGTCAGGTACTTGTTGAAATGGAACTCCTTTTCAAGTTCGGTCAATTGTTTGTTCGTAAAATTGGTTCGACCCGTGTTATTTAACCCATTGGCGCAACCGAGTGATGATAATAATCCGGGGGAGGCACCCACCCCCGGCCCACCTGGTGACCCCGCTAGTCCGGGGGGCGCTAACCCTGAACCTGCTGCTGCTGCCGCCGCCACCGCTGCCGTCGGATATCCTACGGCGCACAATTCCGGACCTGGGGTCGGCTTTGGCGCTGAAACAAAAACAATTATATTAAATTATAAAATAAGAATTAAGTTTAGAAGAAAAAAATATACACGACAGGAGTGCAGTCGAAAAGCTTTAAGGATAGAAATGAAATTGCTATAGCTATTTTATAAATGAAATGGCAAACATAATTTACTCCTCCCCTCCACACCCCAAATTCTAAAAAAAATTGTTATACCTTGCATATTTTTTGTAAATGTTTATTACTATTTTATTCATTTATTTATTTATTTATTACTATTTTAATTAAGAATTCTGCCCTCTGGCCTTGGTGGAGTTGTGGTCTTCTGTACCAAGGATCGCGGGTTCACATCCCGTCTCATGCGACAAAAATTTATTTCAATTAATTGTCACACCAAATTTTTTGTGTCGATATATATTTAGTTTCCCATAGCGCCTTAATTTCAAACTTGCATTTTAAATGTTGACTGCTTGAAATAGACTATGGTTATTTTTCAAAATTTTAATCCCATATTTGGATATTTTATACACAATAGGGAATCCTAAATAAATACAAAATTTCATAAGAATTGGAAAATTTTCTTTTAAATGTTTAAAAAGTTTCACAGGGGACCCGCGACCCCTTTTTGAATCGAAATTAACATGCAAATCCCCGTTAGGATTTAAGATTGGCTCTATGGAAGGAAGAACCACTAATTTGCGGGACCCACTTTTTTGGACTCATGTATATCCATACCTACCCCCTATATGGCCTAAGGTGTTGAAAAAATCGTAAAAAAAATATACAACTTTCATAAAAATATACCAGTATGAAAGTGACCTTTTTAAAAATATTTTGAGTAAAATTTGCTCTTATTTTTCTATATAATAAATAAAAAAAATGAAAAGACGTCTCGGGTGGCAATATGAAATTTTGGCAAACCCAAGCCAGAACTAGGTGAATAATTGAAAATCAAAATATTCGCTATAGTATTAACTAATAGAAAAAAATACAATATGAATGATGAAGAGATATTTTGATTTTTAAATTCAGATGAAATAAAACTTTAGCTATGGGGAAATTTCATGTTATTGAAAAGCTTTATTTCCATTATAACATATTTTTATAATGACACGTATATTTAATGGTTGGAAATATATGTAAGAATGAAAATGCAGGCAGCCCGAAATAAAAAAAACACCCTCGATACTCCGTGAACGTTCAGACGTTTCGGGTAAAATTTGTTTGAATGTATCTTGAACTATAAAAACAACGTTTTTGAATATTAAAAATTTTTTTCAAACCTGTATTTATCATCGTATTAGCAAAATAGAATACATAGAATAATCAATGTCATCTATGTATTGGGTATATAATTATACTGACCTAACTCTCTCTCATTAGAAATGTTCACTGAGGTTGGGTGAATAAATTTTACCCGAAACATCTGAACGTTCACAGAGTGTCGAGTTTTTTTATTTCTAGCTGCCTGCATTTTCATTTCCTTCTTAAATTATATTTTTATTTAGAAATTTTTAATAATTTATTTTTATAAGTATTTTTGTGATTAAGAGAAACAAAAAAAAAATAAAATTCTAGCAAGAATCGATTTGTGTGTTGTCAAATAAGGCCAAGCAAATAAATAAAAAAGGGCTTAGAGCAGCGGCGAGCAAGATGGATGACGCAGGGCCGCGAGGCCCTCGCAATCTGTCTTGTTACGCCAGCGCTAATTGTCACCTCTGGCAAAGTTTGGCCCCCATCGGCCCCTAATTGGCCGAGGCGTCGTCGGCCTGTCGGCTGTCTACGCTGCTACTGACCAATGGCCTGCCTGCGCCCAAAACTTTTGCCTAATGGACTTTTGCCAAAAAACATTTTGCACGCATTCAAGTCTCTTTCTAGCCCCTGGAGTATAGGCAACCCAATCGACAAACTTGTTAAATTAGACGTTTCTAATCTTTTTTACGCACCAAGAATAAGAAAAGTAACACTTTCACGATTGTTAATAACAGCATGAAGAAACCCTAACGTCATAAAGATCTGGTGTGACTAACTGCACAACACACAATTTCTCTTACCTTCATTGTTTTAAAGTCATAACAGATTTGTTTTATGTCGAGATAAATTTGAGTTATCGATAATATTTTAATTTTACAACAGAACGAATTATGAGGAAATCAAACAAACTGACAAAGTACATTAGTAAAATATTAGTACTCGTTGGCCAATTTTATCCAAAAGCTACATGTTGCGTGCCAATGGGTTATTTAATTTAAATATCAAATTTCAATCCTTTTTTTATATAATATATATAGCTAATTTGTTTAAACACACCAAGGGCGGATCCAGAGGAGTTTTTCGGGGAAGGGGGGGAGGGTAATTTGGTGTGACTGATTGCATAGCACACACAATTTTCTCTATCTTTCGGTAAATTAAAGTTGCATTCTGTACTAGTTTACCAGAATATATAGGCCTATACAAATCAAATTTAATTTTTAAAATTTTATATTAAAAATAAAATTTAATTACTAAGAAAAATATTTTTTTTTTCAAATCTTGGTGGGAGGTACGGTACCTCCTTTACCCTTGTCTGCCTTTGAGACTCTTTTGAAATCAGAACTTGCATTTCCATCAAAATCTTGACATTAAAATTTCGCCACGATCGCAATACTTTCTCCCTGAATAAATTTGATTGATTGTTTGATTTAAAATATTAATATCAAATAGTATCGTCAGTCTATTCAAAAGATAAAATAGTCATAACAATTTTTAATATAAATTAATTCATTGTGACATGCACCTCCAATTAGTTGATGCGGCACACACGCCAAAGTTTATAGCTAAAAAAAGGGGGGTTTATTTTGGAAGTGGAAAGGGACGGGTTACAGTTAGTTAATTAACGTCAACGCCGTTTGACATTGTCAATTAGATGTTGGGGAGATTACTTTGACAAGGGTCAGCTCGTTGGTCAGCAGCACTGGACCAAATGCTAATCCTGGACAAAGTAATCTCCTCGGATTAACGTTCAATATTGAACTCTGATCCTTATTCTATTAATTTCTATTACTTTAATAGAACTAGACACTGTTTCCTAAAATAAATAAAAATTTTCCTTATTTATTAAAAGGTCGACAAGATGCTGCCTCATGTGACTCTGATAACTTATTATTTTTCTATACGTCAAATTTTTTCTTTTAACTGGAAAATCACAAATGAACCCATTAAAAAATTAGTTCTTTGAATAAGTGTAAACTGTGACTCCTATTATCTATATATATGTTAAAATATAGCCTAAACTTGTATATAAAGACTGAAAGTATTGGATTCATGTCAAAAATTCGATATCTAGATTTTGATGGAAATACATGTTTCGAGGTCCCCTGAGTCCAAAAAAGTGAGTCCCGCAAGATGTAAAATTTTACATATTGAATTCTATCTGGACGAAGGAGCCAAGCGCCTGAGATGTGGGGCATTTCATTTGCACAATTGTCGACAAATCCAATGACAATGACTTTTTCTTGTTTTATACAAAAAAGTGCACAGAGTAATAATGTTGTGATTTAAATAAAGAGTTAGGTCTACTTTTCCCCTACAGGATGGCGGTCTTATCTCATTTTCGATGATAATGGCGCTTGGTTCCTTTATGCATAACATGATCCATCTAATGTAAGGCTTACTGTAGGAAACTAAATATATGTCGACACAAAAAATCTGGTATGACAAGCACAGAACAAAACTTTCAATTATTGAAGTTGTTCACTGTGCGACTAGTGACACCAATTTTTTTTTTTTAATTGAATTTTATTATTGTTGTAATTATCTGTTAATATTTCAAATAAGGAATAGGAATACCTTTTTCAAAGCAGACAATAGCCGAACGACCTTTTTTAACAAAAAATAGCCATACAAATTTATCTTTTTTAATATAAATTTCAAGATACAGTAGAACCTCGCTTAACGAGCACAAGTAATTCGCATAACGAGCAAAATAAATTGTAAAAGAATTACTCGCTTAGCGAGCAACTTTTCGCATAACGAGTACAAAACACAGACTTAGTCAAAAATAGTCTGACCAATTAGTTTATAATTTGGCTTTTATATTTAATATTTGCGCACTTTTAAATTTATTATTAGCCTATAATTTACAAAAAAAAAAAAATTAATTTAATTTAAAATATAGAATCGTAATTTGTCGCTTGTGATCGCACATTTTCTCAAACTTTTGTTATATTGTTAAATGTATATGGATAAAAATTATTTGAATTAAGATAATCAGGAAATAGATTTGTAATTTTTTGTGAAAAGTTTATTAAACCTGTGCGAAAATGTCCCCAAAGAAAAAGTCGAAAGAAAACAATCTTAAGAGAGTATATTTTCGACAAGGAACGCATTAACATATTTTACATTAATTTATATGAGAAAAAATGTTTCGCATAACGAATGTTTCGATTTACGAGTTTGATTTTGGACGAATTAAACTCGTTAAGCAGGTTTCACTGTATATCAAAATAAAAATGATCTGAATGTTTTAATCAGAAAAAAGTTTAGAGAGCGTGTGCCATTTGGGCTGCCTAACTACCGGGCTTTAGTATCAATACTATTGCAATTAATGGATTGTTAAAATATTCCAATATTAGACTTATGTTAGACTGGTATTTTTTCCAAGCAAAATATTTTATAGTATTGATATCAGACTATATAAAATTTCCTTAACAATATAATAATTATTAAACAAAGGTGTTATTATATATGTTAGTTAGCGAATTACCAGAAGAAGAGAGGTGATCCATCAGGCGGGAGCCGGCGGCCTCCGTTTCGCCAGATTGGACGCCGGCTGCAGGGGAACAGCCCCAAAATTAATATAATTTATTCTCCCCTTATGAGACGGGGAAATCACATCAATCCTAAAAATTCGACAGCTAATTCCCGAATCTTGTGAAAAAAATATATACCGTTCACATACATATTTATATTTGAGTCTTTAATCTCTATCTCTGAATCATTTGGTACAAAAAAAAAAATGTTAGAAATATAGGCTGAGGGTTATTTTATGATTAAAGTATTGATGATTTATACTTTTTTCGCGTAATTCAAGATTATCTTTAAAAATTATAGCAAACCACATACAATGAGAGGCGGTGTGAGGGTGCTCTTTTTACTTTCTCTGGCCTATATATGTTAATATATAGAGAGAAATTATCGGTCATAAGTTTCAATAATATAAAAAAATTTAAAATTTTCCCCCCAAAAATTTTTTCCCCTTGATATATTTAAAAAAAGTAGGAAAGAATTTACAGTAGTAAATTCAAAGGGGCGCTCTCACTGTGGATTTTCTGGACATTAAGCATTTTAATAGAGGTTATTCCTCCATATTTAAGAAAAACAAGTGCCCGCTTGAGAATTTATTTGCATTCATGGAATACACAAATGAAAATAATACATAAATATTTCTCTATACATTTCCTATGGGAGAAATCGTAACTTTAAGAATTAATAACTCAAAAATTGGAAGTGATAGGGACCAAAACATTATTTTCCCAGTTTTTTATGCTGAATACGTATATGTAATTATTATTTTCCTACGACCTTTAGTTCAGGCCGTACTTTTTATGAGTACAGACGGACAGACACCGGAGTCTCTGCATAAGCTCTTTCCCCCTTAGTACTACGTACAGTGAGAGCTACAATTAGCATTTTCAACACTTTAACACTCATGTGAAGATGACACAAGAAAAACTTATGACATAGTGTTTTTAATTTCTCTTAAATACATTATGTTTTTACTTAAGCCTTGCCCTGCCTGACGGTTAATATTAATATAATAAGATTTAAACTTTCGCCCGTTGGTTCTCGTTGAAACATTTTGTAAATTAAAATTAAATATACAAATTAAACACTAGGTTATTTGTTTCAAAGGTTTTATTAATTAAAAAATTAACACTTGATACGTATTTCGACAATTCCTTGTCATCATCAGAAGTGATTATTAGAATGTAATCACTTCTGATGATGACAAGGAATTGTCGAAATACGTATCAAGTGTTAATTTTTTAATTAATAAAACCTTTGAAACAAATAACCTAGTGTTTAATTTGTATATTTAATTTTATTTAATATAATAGTTTTAATCTAATTGGATTGTGGGTGATAGAAATCTTAGGGTCTAGAAATTTGCCACTCGTTTCATATATTAAAATTCTATTATTATTCGACTGTTGCTGTTGATGCTCGAAATTAGTAAGAGCAAGAACAGGAACAGTAAATACTGAAATAGTTAATTGGATACTTGAGACATAGCAGACAGGGAATTAAATAAAATACTTTTATTTAATTAATCAATCGTCGACGTTTCAGTCGTAAATCACGATCTTCCCCAGCAAGTGCTACTGTTAATCTTGTATGTTAACAATTAATCGTCCTGAGGAAGGTCATGATTTGCGATCGAAACGTCGACGATTGATTAAATAATTAATTATTTAATTCCCTGGCTGCTACGTCTCCTATATCCAATTTATAGTCTACAGGAATAAAATAATAATATAATGAATACTTCGATTCGGACTTGGAATGTCATAGATATATTTAACAAATTTGTTGATGGGCCAAACAGTTCATGGTCCCCTGGAAGTTGCATATACATATAGGGGATGTTAGTATTTTTGATATTTTTCGAGGTTCGGGTGGCCTGGGAGTAACGAGTAGCACACGGATGCCCCGAAAAGGCTAAAGATCCTGGATTATATTCCCGGGAGCCATAGGTAGTTTACCATCACTAACAAATAAACATATTCACAAATTAGTTTAATAATAAATAAATAGCCTTTGGTTTATAAATTTTACATCTTGAATACTAATACTGAATATCGTCCGAAACTAAATATTGTCGGCACAAAAAATTTGGTGTGGCAGACACAAGACACAACTTTCATTTACCGAAGTTAAGCGAAAGTTGTGTGATGAGCGACCAGTCACATCAGATTTTTCTTAATGAAAATAGATTAATTTATTTCTTATTTCTTTACTCCAGATGGAACCTGCCCAAGACGAATGCCTCAACATTACTTTGCCTTCTTGCCTACTTTGCCTCTCCAGAATCAGCCGTCTTTGTAAGTAGTGCATTTCTATATTACTTTTACAAGTGGGAAAGCCCGTCGAAGGCGCTCCTTGGACCTCCTTGCATCAAATTTATTCTTGCTCACTGTTTGGAGTTTCCCTCACTGACTCAACTTCCTCTTCTGCCTCTGGCTAACCAGTGAGAAAGAGTGGTAAACAGGAACATAACAGAACTAAGTGGCTGGCGCTTTATATTATAGTATGATGATTATTTTTCCATCGCTGACTCATATTGCAGTAAGTTTCAGCCTACAAAAATTCTCAATTTTTATCTCGTTATTATTTCTAATTTACCTTAACTTCAAACTATAATGAGCTTTTTATATAAAATAAAAACTTAGGCCTATAAAATTTTTTTCAATTTGTATCGTACGCTCTCGAGAAAGCTACATGTGTCGTATCGAATTTGTATTATCAACCAATTTCACTCCGATCCCTTCTGAGTATGAAATATATAATTTCATAATTATCTAATGATGCGCTTATTCAATAATTAGACGAGACGAGAAATTAGCATATTTTACTTTCGTCTCGGAAAAACATTTCTCAATTTTTGTCCGAGAAATAATAAACCGCCATGTTAATTTGTTAATTTATAGAATCGTAATCCGCTATAAAATAATTTTAGAACAACCAATCGAAAAAGTGAGTTTGTAATTTTTTAAATTAACCAACTTTGCCTATTCTTGATTTGCTTTTTTATTCGGCTATTTTCTGTTTATTAGCTTTTGAAGTTAAACATAATTATTGCAGATATTTTGATTACGTAGTATGAAAAGCAAAAATTAGATGTCGAAATTTTAATTGATATACACATTTTGAGTTCCCCTGAACTCAAAAAAGTGGTTTTCGCGACATGATGTGTCTGTGTGTGTGTCTGTGAACAAAATATCTCAAGAACGAAAAGAGCTAGAAGGTTGAAAATGTATTTTATTTTTTAAGTTAAGTACCTTCTGGGACGTGACCGAAGCTTTTGAACAAAATCGGTCAAAGAGTACTAGTACTTTACTAATGCACTTTTTCAGTTATTTCGATTTTCTCAAAATTCCTCTAACATTTTATTAAAATTCAAAAACAATTATTTTTTAGATGCTCTTTCAAATGTATATTCTCATTTTGCCTTTGAAATCTTCTGAAGACCACTTTACTCTTGTACAGTGTGAGGGACAATAGTTGGGCATGGTTCCACCCATGCGTTTTCTACTTGTGATTATTTAATTGTTTTTATAAAAGAAAATGAAAATCTTTATTGGAAATTTTCTAGGTTTGAACCATGAAAGTTTCCATTAAAAAATATATAAAATTTTTTTAAAAACAATGAAATACCAAAAGATGCCAAAAAATTCAAGGCATATATTGGAATAAAAATATCTAATTCAATAAGTCTTGAAAAATATTTATAAAATTTTAAAATTCTTAACTAGCATTCTATCAGTAGCTTAGTTAGAAATAGAAAACTAATCTACTTATAGAATGCTAGTTAGAGAATTTTAAAATTTTATAAATATTTTTCAAGAATTATTGAATTAGATATTTTTATTCCAATATATGCCTTGAATTTTTTGGCACCAACCACCCAGCCTAGGAATTATTTTTGTTTACTGTGTATATATTCTTTGCTGGGGGGATCGAATGAATACATGACTTACAGGTCTCGAGCCACAGGATCTCCGGCCTCTCCGGGGTATCACTGTTCTTTCTTTGTGTGCTAGAGAATCCATGCCGATGCCCCGGATAGTCTAGAGGTCCCCGGGTTCTATTTCCGGTCACTCGAACAAACAGCAAATAAAAATAAGAAAATTTTCTTTCCCTTAATATGCCTACACATCTTTTTATCACTCTGTTTTTAAAATTTTTTTCAAACTTTTATCAATATCAAACTTTTCAGTGAATCTATTTTTATAATATTAATAATAATAATTTATTGGTGGGTGTGGAAGGGGACTTAAGGCGGTGGAATCAAATTATCCTCGACGGAGCCCTCGATCGCATTATCCCCCCTGTTTTTTCTGTCATGAATATCAGCAGCCATTTCGCCATCGGCGACGGGCAATTTAATATGCAACGTGATCTTGTGTAAAGCCAGATAATTCTATAAGTCACTTCTCGTGTCATCCTCCCGGAGTTTTTTCGGATAATGGAATTGGGGCGTCTGCCGAAGGGGAGCTGAAGAGCAGGAGGCGGGTTTGTGGGGTGGGGGGCACTCAGCCCTCCATCCAAGGGAATCGCCAAAATGGCGCCTCTCTCTCTCTCTCTCTCTTTATTTTACATATTCTTAATCAGTTTAAATTATCTCCTTTAGAAAAAGAAAGAAAAAAAAAAAAAATTGGAAAAAACATTTATCTATTAAAGAAGTGATAATATTTTATCTCTAGCAGTATTTATTTGATCATGATGTACATTTCTAATTAACCCTTTTAAAACATCATCCCTTCGAACAATGGATCTATATTTAGGAGGGAGAGAGGTTTATTTCATTATAAAGTTTTATTTATTTAGAACCGAACGGTAACATAAAGCTTTAGGGGTCACATTCTTTACTTATTTAACATTATAAATACCTGGAGACCGAGATGTTTTTTAAATTGTAGCAAGAGAACCAATAACTAAAAGTATGTTAGATAGCCTAATAAAGAAAATTAAAGAAAATCACTTGGAAACTAGATGATAAAAATATTATTATTATTCTCTCTCTCTCTTCAGTATTAATGTCAGACTTGTGTCAAGTGTGGTTACTCTGAGGTGTAACTTTCATGGAAACAATACTGAGGTGGGTTCCCGTTTACTTTCTCAGGAGTAGGCATTTTAAATAGAGTTGGATAATTTTTTGTCATGAGATGGATTTGAACTTGAGTTGTCTTCAGCTCAGGATTCCATTGTTTCTATCGAAATATTTTGGGCCAGTACTTATTGTTTATATTTCAATTTTTTTTTTTTTAATATCAGATTGGACTTCTAATTTACGATAATACAAATATTTAAAATGCTTCTTCTTTATACATTGACTGTGTTTCTAATTAAAAGTTTATATACCTAATTTTTCTTTCTCTAAGGCCAGCACAGGCATAGAGCTAAAGGGCCCATCTTCCAGATCTTCCTTAAATTGTTTTCCATTTCTGTTATTCCATCGGATTTCTTACAGATCCAAAGAATGTGATTCAATCCGCTATGGAAGTTCCATCCCATTGATAACTGTCACTTGAAATACAATTATTCAACTTCTTCAAATGAGCTAGAAAATTGCCATGATTCAACTTCATCCTCGTCAACATGGTGAAGAAACTTCTTGAACCCTTCATCCCTTATACTCACCGATGGCTTAATATTACTAGCTGGAGACCGAAGTTTTACATGTGGCAGTCCTTGTAACACCAAATAGATCCCTTCACTGGAAGCAAAGAACTCGAGTTCCCAAAATCCAGATCTTTCGCCTTCTTCGCTTCCTCATCCAGCCCTTTGATGCCTATCTAACCTCTTCCCCAAACCAAATATATTTTTATCCCTTGCTTGATTAGCTTTTTAATTTCTTTCCTGATGTCATATATGAAATAAGGATCTAAACCTGAAGACATATTTCTTTATCTATTGATAAAAATATTAATAACTCTTATTTTGTAACCGACTCACCACGCTCATCTTCGGGATAAACAAAAGTGTTGGTAAAATACAGATGTCTATTTGATTTTTAATCATGTTTGTATATGTTTATTATTATTAGGCATATGCCTGAGGGAAACCATGAAAATGGTTGTATTGAAATTCGCTTATTTTAACACTAAAAAAGCTAAAATTCAAACTAATTGAAAAATTCTTTTTTAAACGAATTTTAAATAGATCTTAATTACTTTGAGATTGTTTTTTTGGAGAAAAAATACTTTCTCCTTGCCTACTTAAAAACCTTGACCACTCACTGGTGAGACAATCTTTGATCTAATCAAAACTCTGGATTTTCATTTTTGTTTAATAAATAATAAATCGATTGCGTTGAGGACCGAACATTCCCTAAAATCAGGAATAAAGTCTCGCTGCTCCCATTTAGCCTATTATAATTTATTAATGCACTTATTTAGTCATTTTCCGATAAAATAAGTAAAATTCCAATATAATGCATGAAAATTCAAATGAAATGAAACTTCACTATCTGAGCAACTGATAAAATAGAGATCAATCATGATTATAAATCTAATTTTGAATTTTTGAGTAAACCAACATTTAGACATGTATTTATTTGTATAAAATAATTCTATTTTTATTTTCATAATAAATTTTCTTCAAGTTATAGGCAAGTTATATTAGATTAGATTATTTCTCTCGAAAAAAATTATCATAATTGGTTGGTTAGGAGAAAAAAAAAATATATCCAAGTTAAAAACAATTTTTGACATTTTTTCTAGATTAACATCAGTTAGAAAAAAAAAAAATATTTATATAAAAGTTTAATTATATGACGTGTAAATAGAGATAAAAGAACAGGTTCCCGGGGAGTTCTCGAGGCTGTCTTCCCAGTTTTCTTTCTCTACTCTTGAAAAAAGCGAATGAAACGAAACGTTTTTCGAGAAAGAGAATTTCTGACATTATCTCCTCACCGATGGCCGATGGATTTTTGTCGTCGAGTCGCGTGATCGGACCCTTTTTTTTTTTTTTTGTTAAGACAATGCATTATCGTATTGCGTGCACGCGCGCACTCGTGCGTGAATGGCAGACCTTTAATTAAACTGGGCTCTAGGGCAAGTTTTGTGTTTTCACCCGAAGGCTACTAATTGTATTCAATAATTTCAGGAAATATGAATTCATAAAGGAATAAAACTCTCTGTGACATCATCATTCATCTTTTTCTCCGTTACATCTTTTTCTTGAGAGAAACTTATTTCATTGAATGAGATTCTTAAATCTGATTTACATTTCTTCCAATTAATTCGAAATTGAGGAGAAACTTGTGTCCTTCAGTTAACTCCGCTCTTAGAATTTCTTTTAATATATCTAACTATGGATTTTTTAATTAAGAAATTCCAAAGTATAACCTTAATTTAAAACTTTTTTTTTATTTTTTTTCAACATCGAGGACCGTCTCCAAATGTGGGGCCCAATTAATTTCATTAATATATTGGCATCGTATCATTTTATTTAATAAATTATCACAATTAATTTCTTCGATTAAAATTTTCTATATTGATTTTAACAAAATTAACAAATATGATAATTTAGATCAAAATATATTTTTATTAAAATCCTTCTTGGAGTGTAGTATTAAAAAAAAGTCAAATATCAAATCAAATTACATTTCTGTCTTGATTTTTTTATGAAATAATATACATTCTTCTCTAAGTACGACCTGCGATCCAGGTGTTTGTTTTTTATCGCAATATAAATTTCACGATTTCAACGATAATAATCCTAAAAAATGTGCCTCGCTTATTTTTTATGAGTAATTAAAAGCGAGAAAATATTTTCACTTTAATAGTTTTACATAATTTTATAATTAGGGATTAGAATTGTATAATGCAAAGCCCGATGAATCTCCGATGTTTTAGCATCAGATTTCACTTCTTTTTGTGAAATTTAAATGTGTGAACATGAATGGTTCGTTTGTTTGTTTTATTTACAATTTATTTCCGACTATAGCCGAAGTCATCCAGTCCCCTTTTTTTACATTTACATTATTTATATTAATACAGACTAAAAAAAAAAAAATCTTCAAAATACAGTTCGTTTGTTACCCATTCAATGTTATAAATGGAGATTTATTTTATTGGTCAACAATAATTCTAATGAAATAATTCTGATGAAAACCTTTTTGTTAAATAATATTTTTAATTGTTTCATTATTCGATAAGGATTCTTAGTCAAAATAGAGGACAAATAGTGGGATATTAGAAATGTTGACTAAAGTATTCTCGTTTACTAATTGTATTTTTTAAATATTAATTTGAAAAAAATATTATCACTAAAATATTGTACATAATATCAAAAAATACTCCTCCCCCCTCCCAATAGTTATAATTGGCGAAAAACAAACTAAAACCAAATAAAGTACGTTTCGATTGATTGAAACTTAAAAGTTTAGGTAGGCTATCTAGTTATTTAAAATAGTAATTAAAAAATCATGAACTGTCCTTTTTTGTATAAAATTTGCAAGGAGTAAATATACGAAATTTGGCTTAAAAAGGTCCACGAATATAAATTTTTTTTATAAATTACCCTATAGGTAATTAAGCATTCAATTAAATACGCGTCTCATATTCTTTAAATATTGATTTAATATGATAAATTAAATTTAGAAAAAAATAACTAACCATTTTTGCAATTTTCTATCTATTATTATATCTCCCTTAGAATATTTTAACTTTTTAATGATGACTTAAATTAATAAGTACAACGATATATAATCTACCAGTATATGTATATTTTAATTTGAATTGAAATGCAAATTTAGTAAATTGAAATAGCTTTCTAAAAAGCACTAATTTAGCTGTCCAAATTGGATTGAAAGTGCATCAAGATTGGCGTATTTTTTGTCCAAGCCTTGACATTTAATAATTAACTTTATCCCGACAACAAGCTGTTCCGGCGCACTCTCTGACTCTGCCTCTGCGCCAACATTAATTGGACATCCCATATTACACCCCCTGTCGAGTAGAAATAGCTGCACATCCAAAACAGCATCCTCTTTCACTCTCTCAGGGGTGGACAACCTTTTGAATAACACGGGTCAGAATAAATTTTCATTGCATTCGCAGAACATAGTAGCTAATTTTGCTAACTTCAACGATTGAAGTATTTGGATAACTCCTCAAACAGAAGCTTCTAGGAAGTTGAGTTACTACTAGACTCTTTGTTTTTGGTTTTTATAAATATTTTATGATTAATTTTTACTTTCTCTTACCTCTATATATGTTAATATACGTATATAGAGAGAAAGTTTTGGATTCATGTCAAAAATTCGATGTCGAGATTTTGATGGATCTTCACGTTTTGAGGCCCCCTGAATCAAAAAAAGTGGTTTTCGCGACATGGTCTGTCTGTCTGTGAACAAAATACCTCAAGAATGAAAAGAACTAGGAGGTTGGAAATTTAAATTTATATTAGCCACCACCTTGGAACGTGTCACAAAGCTTTTGAACAAAATCAGCTAAAGAGTAATAGTACTTTACTGATGTACTTTTTCAGTATTTTTTCGATTTTTTTAAACTTCGCTCCAACTTTTTTTTCTCCAATTTTCTACAGCTTCTCTCGTCAACACAAGGATCTGATTGTGTGAGTAGTTTATTTAAAAATTTTTTTTAAAAAGTTTTTTAATATTTATTTTATAATTTTTCCAGGTCAAACAATTTCAATTTTGTTTTCGAATCCATTCATCTTCAGGATCTGTACAGATAATTCATTATTATTACATTCAACATTTAACGTATAATCATACACACACACACACACACATATATATATATATATATAGAGGAAAGTACCCAAATTCGGACCCCCATTTTGTTTTTATAGTATAAAGTATATAAATTATTGAAAAAACCTGTTTTAAAGATATGTTATATTTACTTTACTATGTGATGTACTATTGGTAATTTATTTATGGCAAATATATATGTATAAATTACAGGGGTAACAATTTTTTAAAAAACTTACACTTTGGTGATTTTCAAAAAGGTTGCCTAAACTGGACCCCTGGGTAAAATGACCAAAAACTTAATTTACTGAACTAGGAAAGGGAATAAATCTGAAAAACAATTATAGAACGGTTTGACAAAAAATATATTTTTTTATTTTAACATTTTTTAATGTAAAAATTGAAAATGTGATTGAAAAAAAAAAAAATAAAAATAAATGTGAAAATTGAAAAAAAGGAATGTTGAAAATGTGAAAAGTCAAGGTAAATACTTCAACATTGGGTTTTATAAGGGGTAGAAGTTTACATAAAAGTTTTACATAAAACATCACACATTATGTAGGGGGTCCAGTTTAGACAACTGTTGGGGGTCCGTTTTTGGCACCTCACTTCTGCATTTTCAAAACGCCATATTTGATAAAAAAAACATCACATTGGAAATAATTACATGGTCAAATGATTCCTTCAACATTACCATTTAAGAATATATAAGGGTTGGAAGGCTTACCTGTCACTTATAGCGTCCAATCAAAAAAAAACTGAGCACTCACAAAAACTTTTAATTTTGCCAAAACACGTAATGACTAACTGTCAAGTAAACAACTAGAGCAGGTGACGTTAGGGCACTTCTACTTTGTGGTGGAATCTTGCACTAGTATTTACACTGTCTTTCGCTAAGTTTCAGCACTAAACAGAGACAATAACCATGGGGGTCCACATTAGGGCAGGGGTCCGTATTTGGGTACTTTCCTCTATATATATATATATATATATATATATATATATATATATATATATATATATATATATATGGACCGTTTATTTTGAAAGTGGTGTAAGTCCATTTTCTATTGTTTCGAGAAAATGAAAGGTTTGCATATCTGTTAATTTAAAAATCTAGGCAAATGATATGAAGTCGGTGAATGTTTCTACTTCTTTATCAGTGTCTAATTTAATTATATAAATTTGTTTTAGGCGAATTTGACTAAACTATTATATAATTACAAGCTGCCAATGGACTTACACCAATTTCAAAATTAACCAACTGTAAACTTCGTTGAATTTCAATTTTGAAAAATCAAATATTACTCAAAATATACTTCATATTAATTCAATATTCTTTACAAATAATGACACGATATAAAATGGGAGTAGTATTTTTAATTTTAAACGTTAATTACATTGTTAAAATTACAAGATATTCGTAGTATTTACTTATCCTCTGTATATGGATGGCAGAGTGTTGAAATATTTATGATGTACCGGAAGAAATAACTGCTTGATATCTTTATATTAATAAGTAACCTATTCTCGTAACCAGTTGCGTCATTTCAACTTTTTCTTAGAGGGGGGGGCAAACTTTTTTTTTCAATTTCTCACTTCAATTTTCTTACAAATAGCTATCTCAAATTTGGCCAAAAGGTATTTAATTAAATTAATTTTTTAATTTTGTACAGTTTCGTAGATATATTTTATTTACGTAGAATAATACCTAGGGAGGAGAGGGGGGGCAAATACCCTTCCCCCCTACAAATGACCCCTCTGTTAGTAATTCTTAACGAGTTTATTAACAAATGCACAATAACAGACAACCATCTGCTAAGCTACCTACCTCAAATTGGACTTACACCACTTTCATAATCAACGATTATGCAACTTCTTTACCGTCCAACTTTCAATTGTACAAAACATGGGAATTTTTTAAGGAATTTGCCACTAGCTAGTTATACATAGAAAATTTACATTAAATTAAATATGAATTATGTGATATCTCAGATTTTTTAAAAATTGGACTTACACCACTTTCAAAATAAACGGTCCATATATACAATCACATAACATTTTTTTTTTAAATTTTATAAAATTTGTTATCTTAGGTTTAAAATAATTCACATCAAATCTTAACATAATTGTAACAATGTACTTGCCTTAGATTAATTATACATAATCTTTTCAATACGTCCCAATCCAATCAGTTCTTATTGCTTTTGTGTTGACGAGAGAAGCTGTAGAAAATTGGAGAAAATAAGGTAACCTCGTCTTAGAATCGAATATTAAAATTCGCTCCAACGATTTTGATTATAATTCAAAAATCATATTATTTAGATGCTCTTTAAAATGTATATTCTCATTTTGCCATTTAAATCTTTTTAAGACCACTTTACTCGTGTACTTCATAGAAAAGATAGGAGAAATGGTTGCCATGATAGCAAAAGATAAATAAACAAATAGTTTTAATTCAAATGTACTGTACTGTCGGAAACTAAATATATCTCTACACAAAAAATCTGGTGTGAAAAGCACAGAACACAACTTTCTTTTGCCGAAGATAAGAAAAAGTTGTGTGCTGTGCGACCAGTCACACCAGATTTTCTATAAGTTTTTCGGACCGCACAAATATACAATATCTACATCAATCTTCTACTAAGTTAGTTCTTGCCTATCTTTCGTTTTCATTTATACTAAACATTTCGTTGTTGGCAAATTTCGTTGACAAAAAAATCGAAGAGACCTAAATTTAGAGTCGCATCCAAAATTGTATCCCTTCTAGAAACAGAGATATTGCCAGATTGGTTTGAGGGAGGCAGTATTTTTGGATATAATTCATTTATTTATAGTAGCAATCCTAATGGTTTTTCATGACTTATTATTGTTGACAGAGAGATAGGGTTGCTATCTCTCTCACAGAATAACAACATCAATATTTCAATATCTCATAAATTAAATTTATTTTTTATTTTAATTGATTTTAACAATATAAAGTCTAACTTTATTTGATTCTAAATATTCATTTCCTTTGGGTCTAAAAATAGGAAAAAATGTATTTTTTGCTCTCCGCTTCATGATCAAAAATCGTTAAAAAAATATGTTTTGTTGTAATTCGTTGTTTCTCAACCTTTTTTTTTACATTGGGAGTTAATATATTTATTGCATTGCATTGTAACCCATTGTCACCATTTTCTAAAATTAAATCAAGATTTTGTCCAATATTGAAGTTGACAAACGCTGTTATAATTAATACAATATTTCAATCAAGTACATAAATTTGCACGTAAAAGAACTCTGTAAAGGTCTTTTTACCAATTAAAAGAGCCAAACAATCTATCAAATGTTCTTTAAATGCCTAATGATGTATTTCATTAAAATACACTGCCCCGCAAAAAGAGTGGCGCACTTTGTTTCTTCTTAAAAAGACCTATTTTAATAGGTCGACCTATGATGATACATTATTGTATTAGAATGTAATCACTTCTGATGATGACAAGGAATTGTCGAAATACGTATCAAGTGTTAATTTTTTAATTAATAAAACCTTTGAAACAAATAACCTAGTGTTTAATTTGTATATTTAATTTTAATTTTTTAGAGAACTTATAATGGACTAATTTGCTCCCCTTGGTGTAACTCGATTACACATTCCAATAATAATAAATATATAAGGTAGTTTTTCAAAAAATAATAAATCTTATACTATTAAACGAGCAATGTACGTTTATTTGTTTGTTTGTTTGTTTGTTTTTTATATGTAAGCATATCAGTTCTCGAAAACGGCTCTAACGATTTTTTTCAAATTTTAAATATATACTATTTGTGGTCCCAAAATGAAATTGTGCTAGGTCTGATGTTTGGGAAAATTCGGGTACTAGTACTTTACTGGTGTACTTTTTTAGTTTTTTTCCAATTTTCTCGAAATTCCCTTTAAAGATATCTTTCAAATTTCAAATATTTGCTGTTTCCGGGATAGAAAACAAATTGCGCTAGGTCTCGTCTTCGGGAACCCTCGAGTACTAGTACTTTACTGGTGTACTTTTTTCCAATTTTCTCGAAATTCCCTTTAAAGATTTCTTTCAAATTTTAAATATTTGCTATTTCCGGGATAGAAAACAAATTGCGCTAGGTCTCGTCTTCGGGAACCCTCGAGTACTAATAATTTTACTGGTGTACTTTTTTTAGTATTTTCCAATTTTTTTGAAATTACCTTTAAAGATTTCTTTCAAATTTTAAATATTTGCTATTTCCGGGATAGAAAACAAATTGCGCTAGGTCTCGTCTTCGGGAACCCTCGAGTACTAGTACTTTACTGGTGTACTTTTTTGGTTTTTTCTAATTTTCTCGAAATTCCCTTTTATCTTCTCTTTAAAATTTTAAATATTTTCTTATTTTTTCTATACAAATAAAATTTGGGCTCTAGAGTACTAGTACTTTACTGGTGTACTTTTTTGATTTTTTTCCAATTTTCTCGAAATTCCTTTTAACCTTTTCTTTCAAATTTTAAATATTTGCTATTTCCGGGATAGAAAACAAATTGCGCTAGGTCTCATCTTCGGGAACCTTCGAGTACTAGTACTTTACTGGTGTACTTTTTTGGTTTTTTCTAATTTTCTCGAAATTCCCTTTTATCTTTTCTTTAAAATTTTAAATATTTTCTTATTTCTTCTATACAAATAAAATTTGGGCTCTAGAGTACTAGTACTTTACTGGTGTACTTTTTTGATTTTTTTCTAATTTTCTCGAAATTCCTTTTAACCTTTTCTTTCAAATTTTAAATATTTGCTATTTCCGGGATAGAAAACAAATTGCGCTAGGTCTCATCTTCGGGAACCTTCGAGTACTAGTACTTTACTGGTGTACTTTTTTGGTTTTTTCTAATTTTCTCGAAATTCCCTTTTATCTTTTCTTTAAAATTTTAAATATTTTCTTATTTTTTCTATACAAATAAAATTTAGGCTCTAGAGTACTAGTACTTTACTGGTGTACTTTTTTGGTTTTTTCTAATTTTCTCGAAATTCCCTTTTATCTTTTCTTTAAAATTTTAAATATTTTCTTATTTCTTCTATACAAATAAAATTTGGGCTCTAGAGTACTAGTACTCTACTGGTGTACTTTTTTAGTTTTTTTCCAATTTTCTCGAAATTCCCTTTAAAGATTTCTTTCAAATTTTAAATATTTGCTATTTCCGGGATAGAAAACAAATTGCGCTAGGTCTCGTCTTCGGGAACCCTCGAGTACTAGTACTTTACTGGTGTACTTTTTTGGTTTTTTCTAATTTTCTCGAAATTCCCTTTAATCTTTTCTTTAAAATTTTAAATATTTTCTTATTTTTTCTATACAAATAAAATTTAGGCTCTAGAGTACTAGTACTTTACTGGTGTACTTTTTTGGTTTTTTCTAATTTTCTCGAAATTCCCTTTTATCTTTTCTTTAAAATTTTAAATATTTTCTTATTTCTTCTATACAAATAAAATTTGGGCTCTAGAGTACTAGTACTTTACTGGTGTACTTTTTTTAGTTTTTTTTCCAATTTTCTCGAAATTCCCTTTAAAGATTTCTTTCAAATTTTAAATATTTGCTATTTCCGGGATAGAAAACAAATTGCGCTAGGTCTCGTCTTCGGGAACCCTCGAGTACTAGTACTTTACTGGTGTACTTTTTTGGTTTTTTCTAATTTTCTCGAAATTCCCTTTTATCTTTTCTTTAAAATTTTAAATATTTTCTTATTTTTTCTATACAAATAAAATTTAGGCTCTAGAGTACTAGTACTTTACTGGTGTACTTTTTTAGTTTTTTCCAATTTTCTTGAAATTCCCTTTAAAGATTTCTTTCAAATTTTAAATAATTCCTAGTTTCAGGATAGAAAACAAATTGTGCTAGGCCTAGTCTTCGGAAACCTCGAGTTCTAGTATTTTACTGGTGTACTTTTTTATTTTTTTCCAATTTTCTTGAAATTCCCTTTGATCTTTTCTTTAAAATTTTAAATATTTTCTTATTTCTTCTATACAAATAAAATTTGGGCTCTAGAGTACTAGTACTTTAATGGTGTACATTTTTAGTTTTTTCCAATTTTCGTTTTAAAGGTTTTACAATGTTCAAAGCCTAGTGGGCTTGCTTCCTGGTCAAACCCTCCCTCTCTTTACCCTGGACCCACACATTTAACTCTCTAAGAATATTAAATTTTAATTATTTTGCAATTTTGTAAATTTAATTTTTTATATCAATAATTACTTACAATGTATTTAATTTAATAATGTCAAATCAAAGGCCAATTAGTAGAAAAATACCTATTATTTAAATTCTATTATTAAAATACTAATTTCTGATTATTATTAATTAATTTTATTGAAAATAATAATTTTTAATTGTCTCCAGGCTGACGCATTTCCTGGGCAACTCTCTTATGTCTCATGATTAAAGTTTACTTGTGAGGCACTGTCTCCTCTAAGTATCCACTCAGTAATGTTGCTATTCCTCAAAACTCTCCCTGGACTGCTATTTCTTATTTTGGTGTTTTTATTGATGCTTCCATTGAGGAGCAAGTTGTCTCGTTATAATTTATTTCAAATTTTAAATATTTTCCTATTTCTTCTATACAAATTAAATTCGCGCCCCTCGAGTACTAGTACTTTACTGATGTATTTTTTTTAGTTTTTTACAATTTTATTTAAAAAATGACCGAGCTCCGGCTCGGTCACCCCGGAACTATTTCCTTAAACGATGAATTGACTATGTGGTTTCTCTCGTCTATGGTGTGAAGACTACCATCTATTTCAAACAAACCTTTATTAATTAGTTTAAAATTAATTAGCTTATTAATCATCCCCTTTTATATCTAAATATATTAAAAAAAAATATTTTTCCTTTCTTTGAAAAACTATGTTTTTTACTTTGGTCTCAACTTGGATAATCAGTGTTTCTTGTCCTTGTTGAATGAAATTATCATTACTGAACAAAGGGAAATAATTAATTCCCCGGATGCGCAATTGTGAATCGCGAAGGGCGGGCTCGTCCCCGCCCAATGGAATTATTGCGTGCGCCGCTTCCCATTGGTCCAGCATGCAAGACACAGATCAGCAGCCTCCCGGGGCTGAACTCCTCTCTCCACCATCCATTGTTATTTGATTGGATTTTATTTCATTGGCTGAATTTGAAAATAATTTTTTTTTTTTTTGTAATTATATTAGATTATTTCATAATTTTTATTTATAAATTCATCAACCAATTATTTATTTGAGAAGGAAATAATAAATGAGAAATATCATTGGCACAAGAAGAAATTTACCATTTGTCTTTCTTATTGTCTCTCTTCTCTGCTGTCTGATATTGGATCTATTGTCTAATTAAGACAAAAACACCCGTAACCTTCTCGAGGAATTAACACGTTTGCTCTGAGAGCACTGGGAAGACTCTACTCACTCTATTTTATTGCTTTCCTCTAACTAAAAGGTGCCCTAACCTTTAGCTACTCTATTCAAAATTGTTTGAAGACCACTTTACTCTTGTGCTTCATAGGAAAGATAGGAGAAATTGTTGCCATGGTTACAAAATATAAATATTTTCCCATACTTATAAATTTTACATCTGAATTCAAATATTCCCTACTGCCGGGAACTCAATACATGTCGACACAAAAAATCTGGTGTGACAAGCACAGTACACAACTTTCGATTACCGAAGGTAAGAGAAAGTTGTGTGCTGTGCGCCAGTCACACCAGATTTTTTTCTATGTTTTTATAAAAACATAGAAAAAAATTATAATTATTATAATAAGAATAGGCCTCTCAAGTTATAGATATAAATAAAAAATGAAATTTTTTTCTCCATCTAAACTTTTTATTTAACTATCTGGTATAGTCTACTATTAGTAAATAGAAAGACATTGTGAAATTTAATGAAAGTATATTTTTTAGAACGTTCTGATAGACAGATATCAAAATACAACAAATTAAATTGAATAATACTTTCATTTTTAATTTAATGTCATGTTTTATTCATAAAAATAATTAATACAACGTTTCAATTATCCCATTTTTTTTGTAATAATTATTTTGTCACTTGACTTTTTTACCTTCTTACAAGTACAGTATTTCTAGTTTTCAGTGGAAATTCGAATTACACGAATTAATGAATCTCATCAAATTTCAAATATTTTTATTATCTTAATTAAGGTTGCAATTATGTGAGTTTCACGAGGGTAATTTAAATACTCAATATATTTTGGGTTGTTAACCCGAAATATATTGGGTATTTAAATTTGTGTTATTACATTTTTACCCTCGTGAAACTCACATAAATACAACCTTAACCTTAATTCAAAATGTTTCATTTGAAACCCACACCGCAATCCTTAAATTTAATTTTTATTATCAGTAATCAAACAATTTAATCCATTTTCTGACATTGTGTATAATACTGTAGTATTATCTAACTCTAAATAAATATAAAATTTCAACCTCGTATCTTTTTTTATGAAATACACGAGTAAAGTGGTCTTCAGAAAATTTCAATGGCAAAATGAGAATATACATTTGTTGAAGCGAATTTTGAGAAAATCGAAAAAAACTGAAAAAGTGCTTCGGTCAAGTGGCCGATTTTGTTCAAAAGCTTATTTTCACCCCTTGGGGAGGGGGTGCCCAACTAAATATTGGCTCATGCTTAAAATGTCCATACAGACAGACTAATTTGCGGAACCCCCTTTTTTGGACTCAAGGGACCACAAAACATGTATTTTCATCAAAATCTCGACATCGAATTTTTGACATGATCGCAATATTTTCTCTATATATTTCATATATAGCTTAAGAGAAAGTAAAAAGAGTTCGACAAAAGCATATTTCATGAGATTAGAACCATAAAACAAATTTTCTAATTAAATTACATATAAACGAAAAAAATTCACTGCATCATATGAGATATTAGAAAATTTAATGGTCACAAAGCGTTTTCTTTTCTCTTTAGCACATTTATGAGGATTTTTCATTTGAATATCAATTTGACTTCCAATTATTTTTTCACATGTCTAAAACGACAATATTTTATAAACAAACATGCTCTTCGAACTTAATATTTTTTTACAATTTCGTTTTTAAAATAAATATTTATGTAGGCTATTGCGAATAACGAAATACTTGAATGACTTTTGTTAAGTTAAATAAAGAAAAAAATGGCAATCAAAAGAATCTATTGTGAGGCATATCCTAAATAAAGATGTTAGAAGAGCAATGGATCCCGGAGGCTGGAATGCATTCCTTACTAGACAGTCAGACATTCCTGGGTGCTTGTAAGTTGAACAAGACACAGGATGACGGAATCGCGATACCGAGTCTTGATAGTACGATAGCCTCCGGGTGTCACCCCATATCAAGATGCACAAAAAGAGGAAATTTAATTATCGCACGCCTTCTGTCTGATTAACATAAGAATTGTGTGTATGCGATTCCATCTTGGCATCCCGAGTTCGATTCCCGTGGAGTCTTGCCTTCTTGGCTTGCATGACGAGGCACTTGTTCTAATCCCTGTGCGGGGTCCACCGGGCTTGTTTGTTTCTGTCAAACCACTGACTTGCATTCTAATTAGATTATCTTACAATGGAAAATTCGGAACAAGCCACAACTTTTTACGAAATGTCTATGTGTAAATTTTTTGAGAAGCTCGAACAGGGATGCTTAACTTCAATGTTATCACGATCCACATCAGCAGTTAAAGTTAAAGGAGCCGCAACTATCTCGTACTGTTGAAAAATAATATCTAAATATATGGTCTACTTCATCTACCAAAATAAATTAGACAAACCTTTATTTCGCTTCAATAAATAATAAGGCGATGAAAATTAAAAACATACTCTTTCCATATTATGAATTTTTAATATCTTAAGGCGAAATAGGATTTATTTAAAACCAGACACCCTATATTTATTTGTAATCCCAAACATTTATCTTCCATTGTATTTATTTAGAATGATTAGATGTCGAATTAAAGAGAATAAAAGTGCCTGAACCTTCTACTTTATCATAATGAAATAATTAGTAGACTACCGTTAAAAGTCTATGGCCCAAGATGTCAAAAAAACTTTAAAAAATCTGGTGCGACCAATCACTCCAGATTTTTCCTGTCGAAATATATTTAGTTTTCGACAGTATGGTACATTTGAATTCAAGATATAAAATTTATAAACAGAAAAATATTTATATTTTGTTACCTTAATAACCATTTCTCCTATCTCCACTATGAAGTACAATAGTAAAGGGGTCTTCAGAAGATTTCAATGGCAAAATGAGAATATACATTTTAAAGAGCATCCAAAAAATAATTGATTTTTGAATTTTAATCAAAATAGTTCAAGTGAATTTTGAGAAATTCGAAAAACAACCTGAAAAACTGCATCAGTAAAGTAGTAGAACTTTGGATTTTGATTAAAAGCTTATTTTCACGCCTAAGAGGGTAGGCTAATTTAAATATAAAATTTTAACTTCGTAGCTCAATTTCTTCATGCTTAAAATTCAACACATACACACAGAAAGACAGACCATGTCGCGAAAACCACTTTTTTGGATTCAGGGCATCTCAAAACGTGTATGTCCATCAAAATCACGACATAGAATTTTTGACATGAATCCAATACTTTCTTCAATTTCAACTTGTATGTGGCATTAGAGTGAGCCGCTGATGAAGAAGTGCTATTAAATGCCTTCGAAATATTCGGAGAAAACACTCTAAAAGGTTATTTTCTCTTTGCCAAAAGCCTAGCCTGCACCTATTATCATAAATGGACGATGTTATGCATAAAGGAACCAAGCGCCGTTATAATCGAAATTGTGATAAGACTGTCATCTTGTAGCGAAATAGAAGATCTACCTCTTTATTTAAATCACAACATTATTACACTGTGCACTTTTTTTGTATAAAACAAGAAAAAAACTCATTGGCATTGATTTTTTTACAATTGTAAGAATGAAATGCCCCCTATCTCAAAAATTTAATGGCGTTTAGTTCCTTCGTGCATAACATCGTCCAAATAGCCTATCTAGTAAACAATCAAATTTTTTTTGAACCTTGGCCACTTGGCTCTTATTTTCAACATAAAGATAAAAAAATATCATTACATAGAAATAAAATTATCAGCAACATTTTACATAGTTATTATCACCTATTGATAATAAAATTATCATCATGTAAACTTGAATTTAAACAATCATTAGAAAAAATATTTTACCTAAAACTAATATAAACAACCTCTGTTTCTTTCTTATCAGTTTATTACAACAAAAAATTCTTAATAAATCTCAAAGGTTTTTCTGATATTTGAGGTCACCTCTTTTTTTTTTAATGAAAATCTCTTCACATTCATTCACCTAGATGATAAAAGTACAAAATAAATTTATTTTTTTAGATTCAGGGGACCTCAAAACGTGTATATCCATCAAAATCTCGACATCAAATTTTTGACATGAATCCAATACTTTCTCTCTCAATATATTAACATATATAGAGGTAAGAGAAAGTAAAAATGATTGATTATACTAGTATTTTAGTTCCGGATTCAAATTAGAATTGATAAAAAACTTTTATATAGACCTATATATAATTCTTTTTTAATTATAATTAAAATGATAATTTTGATATTTTTTCGGTCCAAAGGTGAAATAAATCAAAAATTTACCACCATCGAATTAAATAAATTTCATGGGCTATCTCCACAAGTACATTAATTATTTCAATTTTCATTCATTTCTTTTTAACAATTTTTTTTTTTTTTAATTTATTAAAGTTTTTTTTGGCATCGAAGGCCATTTAGACCCTGTCCCTATTTATTTTTATTTCAATTGATTGGTAGCCAATTCATTTGAAATGAATTTTGTAACATGAGACGACTTGCGAACCCCTGAACCCCTATCACAAGAGGCAGGAACTCTACCACCCTAATGCTATTATTCCCTAGGGCAGGGTTTCCCAACCTTTTGAAATCCACGGCACCCCAAAGGTGCGTTGGGAATAACATTACACACGCGGCACCCCTTAGCCAATCTCGAGGCACCCTTGGGTGCCGGGGCACACTGGTTGGGAACCACTGCCCTAGGGACTTTTGGTAACGCTCATAAACTTTTATTCAAAATTAGGTTATAGGCCTTTTTTTTAATTTTTATCTATTAAATTTAAAATAATAATAAAATTTAGTGCTTTTTGCAAGATGGAAGATGTTGTATATGATACTATTCGCAATAGCCGCCGAAGGATTCATCCCCTGTACTCCCTTTCTCGCCTTCAGCGGGCATCTTATTTGCCAATTTAGAATTCATTCGTCGACAGTTTTTTCCAATATAAAAGGGGGTCCCCATTCATAATCTGAAATCTACCCCCGAAAAATTATCTCAATTAAAAAAAAGAAGTATGAAATTTCAGTAGATTAGGAATACCAACAGGAGATGGGTCCTCTAGTTACCAAGAGCACATTCAATAAAAAAAAAGACTATTTTTGAAAAATATTTCTGTAAAGAAAAATTATTCTCACTTATACCATACAAATTTATTATTCCCGATTTCCTTTAGATCTACCCGAAAAATTCCCTAGGGATATCATCCTCCAACCATGACAAATTATTTGTACTAGATTTATGTAAAGAAAATAATTTCTCTCTTTTTTTTCTAAAAAGGAAGATGATTGATATTTTGACAAAAGATGCTTGTGAATGACACAGCAACTCACTTTCATTTTTTTAATCAGAAAAACCTTGTTTTCTAAATGAAAATTTTTACAAGCTTTTTTTAAAAGATAAATTTATAAATCCAATGTTGTTTGTACAAAAAAAAAACAAGTTTTGTGTGTGTGGATGCTGAGAGGCGACACGTGAGCGGCTGTGTGGGCGTCAAGTGGTCCAGGCCAGGGCTGAGATAACCGTCTGATATTAATATCCATCTCTCTTTTTTTTTCCTTTAAAGAAAACTCCTTCATTTCTTAGCGGAATTCAATTTATCATTAGATCATAATTAAAATCCAATTATTTTTGATTTATTGTCGTCAATAAATTCATCTGCTATACGGATAATCATGATTTGTTTTTAATAGTTTGAAGTCATTATCACCTGAGCTTAATAAAAAAATCATTAATTAATCTTTAATACATTACTTAATAACTTAATTTATTTTTTTCCATGGCAATAGTTACTTTGTATAAATGTATGATACTTTCTGGATCTTGATATAAAAAATATGGTGTGGCTAGCCGCACAACAGGCAAATTTCTTTTACCTTCGGTAATTGAAAGTTGTGTTGTGTGCTTGTCACGCCAGATTTTTTGTGTCGACATATATTTAGTTCCGCTGATATAAATTTATTATCAAAATATAAAATTTTTGGTCACTCCGAGCAATCGACGTGTGGAACGTCTCCGGTAGCCTTCTGTACATTTTATCTGTAGGCCTATATACCGGTATAGTATATAAATAAATTAAACCCCTAAAGGGCCTCTGTAGCCGAAAAGGGTTTAAAAAAAAAATACAAAATTTATAAACATAGAAAGATATTTAAATTTTGTTACCATGGCAAACATTCTTCTATTCTTTCCTTTAAAGTACACGAGCCGATTTTCTTATCGTTCTTAAAATCATTTTCCGAGATTCACTTTTTTAACGCAGATACCTCAAAACTTGTATTTCCATCAAAATCTCATTATCGAATTTTTGACATGAGTCCCATACTTTCTCAATATTAACATGTACTTCAACCAATTTTGAGTGCAAAATGGGAATATATATTTTAAAGCGCATCTAGACGAATTTTGTGAAAATCTAAAAAGAACTAAAAATACTTTCTCTCTCTATATATTTCATATATAGGGTAAGAGAAAGTAAAAGTAAAAGTACTAGCACTCTGGCAGATTTTGTTCAAAAGCTTCATGTCACGTGCCAGATATCGAGAGATAACAACTGAGTAAGCCTAAACCTCAAAACTCAAAACATGTATTTCCATCAAAATTTCAACATCGAATTTTTGACATTAATCCAGAGTTTTCTCAATATATACACATATATAGTTAAGAGAAAGTAAAAAGTTTTTTCTCATAGTTCTTACTAAATATAAAATATGAAATCTTGCCGAATTAAAAATTCAGACTTTGGTAAAGTGATAGTCAAAAAGTAATCAGGAAAATTTGGCTTTTTGATCTGGAATATTTACTGCTCATTCCATTCCATTTATTGGAATTTTTCAACAAGATACATAGCAAATTACCTCCAAATACAAGTTGTCCAAATTAGGAAGTAAAGCGTAATAACGTCATCCGTCCCCCTAGAAAAAGGCAGAAACTTAACTACTCTATATTTATATAATTTTCTCATATTCTCAGCCGATCGATTGAGTAAAAGAGAAAGAGAGGAGATAAAGGACCATGAGAGATGCTGCCCACAGGTTGAGGCCCAGAGAGCTGTCAACAGTCGTCTGTCGCTGTCACTATCCCTTCGGCGCCAACCACCGACTCCAGCCCTTGTCCTTCGGAAATGCCCTCCCTTCTCGAATTTCCTATATTTTTTTGTAATTTTCACTAGATGATTATCTATAGTTTATGATACTACGTTTTCAAAACAATAACGCTAGAATGAGAACTTGGAGTCAGAGCATCGACGCATTATTAATTTTTTTGATGGGAAATATAAACACCTATAAATTATATCATTTATTAGTGTGCAAACCACTCCAGAGGAAGTGTGACAAAAATATTTTGGTGATTTTGTCATTATAGGTTGTCTAGTATATTCATGTATTTATTTATTTTTATAAACTATAGACATGGAGTTTGTTTGTGTGTTTTGTAAAGGAGATTGACAATTATAAAATTCCCGGTTGGAAGTTGTAAGCCGACATGTCGCTGTCGGGGGGAATTCGTTTTCCCGTAGGTATTTGTGCCGTGTCGCTGGTTAATAAATCAAGCAAAGGGCTTTGGATGTCGCGAACAAGCAAGAAGAACCCAATGAGTCTGCAGGTTGGCGCCTCTGCCCTTCAAGGACACAAGAGCTCATGTTTTTTTTTTCTGTAACTTCCCTGAAAATAAATAACTCACTCACGGAATTAACAAGAAAAACGCCAACCAAACCAATTTTCCGATATTTCTCTCTAATCCTGGCAATTAGTGTTAAACACACCCTCTACCATTACTTACGAAGAAGGATTTATTTAACCCAAAATAGAAGTCAAATAATCAACACGACAATATGAAATTTATCCACTGAAAATTATAAAATTTTGATTCTAATATTTAAAAGATGAATTTTATTTACTTCCTCTAGATCAGAGGAATGGTGGAAGGCTATCCACGGTCCGCCTTGGACATTTTTCCGGTCCGCGAGATTCAACACTCTTATAAAATAGGCCTATATTTATTTTATAATAACCATAATAGTGAAAACCAGTGTATTTTATTTGTGCAATCAAGATAATGCTCAGGGGCCCACATCTTCTGGCTACTTGGATGGCGGCCTCGAATTGCCCTAGCTGGGTCTGGCAGTACTTCTTTTCTTTGCATTCTTTCTATATTTTCAACAGGCGTCAGACCGTGCGACGGGCCAGCCTGTTCTATTCCTTTCCCGTGGCAAAAACCCCCACCCTCTCCGCCAACCCTGCACCGCGGGATTAAGCCGAAGAAAGAAGAAGAAGAGGACCCCTGCTCTATATGAAAGTATTGTGGTTGCAAAAAAATATCGATATTAATGTTTTAATGGTATTACACGTTTTCTAAGTTTATTAAAAATATGTCTACAAAATGGTCTTTCTCAAAAATATATTGATTAAATCTCATATAAGCGTATTATCATATATTATATTATTTTTGATTATTAGGTTATTATTATTTGAGATTCCTACCGGGTTTTCCGAAGTGCATTCGTGTTCGAAAATACACACCTCAAATCCGACCAGCCTCTAGCCTTAACATCTACTGCCACCCCATGAAGCTACATTATTTCCTATCTCTAACTCCTCCTTCAGCATTTATTTCTAGCTAATTAATTAATCCTTTTTTTCTATGTCCATCCGATTCCTTTTATCCAACCTCTTCTATGCAAGGGAGTATGTCCTAGTTTGAAGAGGGACTCCCTCAGTAGCCACTCCTTTTGAAGAATCCATCACCGAGAGGGAACTTTTTTTTACGTCCCTTCCACAGGACAGGATGTCACAGTAACTCCCTCTCTTAGGGTTGCCTGAGAGCTATTGTGGTGAGATCCAATATTCCAATCCAGTTACTGCTTGAGAATGTGTTTACATTAAATATTTCCGCGCTCCCAGGATGCGAAGACGGATCTTCTAGGTAGAAGCCTGCTTCACCAGCGAGCCCCCATATATTTTACCTGATCTATGTTATAAACAGTATCTACTTTAAATTTTTTGGGGCTAATAAACCATTCTATTGAGAAAAAAAGGGGTATTTTTAAATTTTTTTCCCCTTTTTCTTTTTGTTTGGCGAAAATTTTCAGCCGTTTTATTTTTTTTTTCATCTTATCTCCACCAGGCTTTCCCAATCATCATTATTCTATTGAGAAATTACTTATAATAAATTAAATAAGACATATTAATCATTTTCTTCCTCAGAATAGTATGGTGCCTTCAATTTGTGATTTTGAAAATTCCATAGAAAAAATTCTAATTTACCGATGGAAAGGAGTGAGCAAATATGATCTGTTATTGAAAGAAAAGATAAAATCCTCTAGATAAATAAATAAATGAGGAATCATTAGGATTAATGGTAGATCAAATAAAAGTTTGGTTTCGTTTTCGAGCAAATATTATGAGCTTGGACCCTCTCCCTTTCAAGTATGACGTAAACTCCATCTGTATTTGCGTAGATCGGTGTCTCTATATAGAGGGTTGTTTTTTGCAGGGCATTAATTGGCTCCGAGCAGAGAGCACATGACGGATCTGATCCTGGCCAGGTTACGGTCCCCGGGGCCGGATCCATCTCCGCACTATACTCGCTGCCTTGTCCGAAAATTCCTCTTTTCATTAAATCAAAAATACATATTTTATTCATTAAATAGGAATTAAAACTATCAAGTATTTTCTAAATTTCCAATTTTTTTTCTTTTTATAACAATTTCTTTGATTTCATTCCGGTGATGACGTCCTTTCACCTCAATTAGTGATCAAGATGACCTTACATACTCTTATATTATCTCAGAATTTTATATATATTTTTTTTTTTATTTATTGTTTCTCATCTGTACTCTGACGAACTTTATACATTAAACGGTGGACTATTTATTTTGAGATATCACATCAGGTGAGAGCAACCAGGGACGGACATCTCGAGGCGATAAGATAAGCGATAACATCAAGAGAGGGTGTTGATTAGAGCATTTGCCAGTCTTATGTAATCTCAGAGCAAGATTGCAAATAATGCCGTTAAGATTGAAAAAAAAAGAAAAGATATTTAATAGGTACTCAACACCTACACCACGCAACTGATAATTTTTTATTGTTATGATTAGAATTAACGCAAGAGAGTTAGGCTTTGTTCCTCTTGAAAAAAACATTTCTAGCTCAATTATTCCTTTCTAGAATAGAAATGGACAAATTCGTTCTTTTTGGCAATATATTCGTCAAGTTTGTAGAAGCTATTAATACATTTTTATTTTTTTTCTACTAGGACAGGTGTTGAGAAACTTTTTAAAAAAAGGTCAATATTTATTTTCGGAAGTAGTTTAAATGTCTCACTGAATTTAGTGCCACTGTTTACTTACAATGTGAACATATTAATTTAAATCACATTACATATTTCTATATTTTATATCAACATAAAATTAAAAACAAATTCACTATATAATTAACATGTTAAATTACATTAATAATTATAACATGAATGTTATAAATTTTATTTAGAAATTTAAATCAATATTTTAAAAGAAAAAAACATTTTTTTCTTTTAAAATCCAAAATCATATATTTCTCACTCCTATATAGGCCTATAGCTTCGGCTCATTTCCACTTGCCAGGGGGTTGCGCCCCTGGGCCCCTTTGCTCGCCTTCGGTGAGCAATTGCAAAATTTTAAAGTTTTAAATTTCTCTCTCTGACTTAGTTTTAAATTTCCCTCTTTGACTCAACTTCCTTTTATTCTGGCCAATCAGCGGCCTGATAGGCACATACACACAGGGACAGGAAGTCAGCTGCTAGCGCTTTATACAGTGTGAGTCATGAGGTTTTCCTCCGGTTTATGGAGGTGATTCCTGACATGATTTTGAACAAAAAATGTAAATAAACTAATGGGATGAAATTAATGATTGATTTTTCTGTGACATTTTCAAATTTCAAAATTTTTGTCATTTTCTGAAATTCATGTATACTTCGATTTTCCTGAAAATGTTTGGTAACAACTTCCACAACTTTTCAAGGTCTCCATGCCTACCTACTATTTTTAAAAATAAATTTTTTTTCAAATTTTCAAAAATCGAAAAAAAGAGGGGTTTTTTTTCAAAATTTGAACCGATGATCAAAAAATTCTAAAAATTTACTCAGGAGGGGTTGTTTTTAAGGGGTACTAAAAAATATTAAAATAATTGAAGAAATCAAAAATTAAAATTTTTCAAACCGTTCGATTTGGCGTGGAATGCCCCATATATTTGGGGTCCAGGCATTTTTATTTAAGCTATTTGGTATCTAAATGGCTTAAATAAAATCAACGGATTGCCTGGGATCCGAACCCGCGACCCTCGGTATAGAAGGCTAGCACGCTAATCTCCTACACCAAACCCGAGGGCTCATTTTGAATTTTTTGCATAAGAAAATCTTTTTTTTGCTTTTCGATTATTTTGACTTTACAATTTTCTGAATCTCTAATTAGACTTTCAATAAATATATACCGGTAAAATAATAAAATACTAGCCAGCTATTTTATTTTTATCTCTTAAAATGCAATTAAAATAATGAAATTTTAATAATAAATGTTCTTTGAAGACTATTAATTTCTCCTCGATTAAGAGAGAAGGCGACTATTAAGCTAGATCCAATATTACATTTGTCTTTAATGATCCTTAGATTATTAAGTCAATCATCGGAGGGGAAATTAAATAATCGATTCAACAAATAATTGCTTTCCTTTCAAAATTATGCATTTAATCGAATAATTTTATTATAATATGATAAAACGTTTACATTAACCAAGGTTGGGTCGTTAAAAAAGTAAATAATTTAAAAGGAAAAAATGCTAAAAGCATGCAACAAATAGCAAATTTTTAAATTTATTTCAGTTGCAATTGAGTCCAAATAAATCAGAAAATCCAATAAATAATATTAGGAAATATTTTATTTATTAAAGGGCTGATTAGTTAGGGTGGAAATACCTAGTTTTTTTTCCTCATTCACACTCAAATTCACATACAAACCTACATACATGGGCGTACCCAGGATCAAATCTAGGGGGGCATGGTCAGATCATGGTCGTCCAGGGGGGGCGATCATGGTCGTCCAGATTGGGACATAGCTATTTTTAATATATAGGGGAAAAGCCTTCGAATTAAAGGCCTAAAAACCCTCGAATCCTAACAAAAATAATCATTCGCCGCCGCTATCCACCAATTTTGTTTTGTTTCACCACTTTATAAACGTTTAATTTTTTTTTTTTTTTGCTTCTAGGGGGGGCAGCTGCCCCTCGCTGGGTACGCCCATGCCTACATACTGTCTTTTCGGCAACTTAGGCCATTTAAAACTTTTTAAGATACTCGTTATTTGTAAATATATCCATTGGGGGTCCAGGCATTCTTCTTTGGTATCCAAATGGCGTAAATAAAATCATCTAGCTGAAAACACTCAAAAGTTAGATTATCTGAATGGTAGCAAAATGGCGCTGATGCAAGGGCCCTAGCCTATAACATATTTTGCAATATATCACATGTCATCATTTTATTGTTAAAAGAAGTAGAATCTAAAGAAAAATAACAAATATATCTAATTCTTTTAACAATAAAATGATGAAATGTCGTATATTTTAATATAAGAATAAAACTGAAGTGGCTTTCTGCTCTACAAAAAAAAAGCCATTTAGCCTAAGTTCAGCAAACATCCCTAACTGATGCAACCGGCCCTAAATATTTCAAGTTTAAAGAAAATTGTATACAATTTTAAAACAGGAATCATGGGCGTAGCCAGGGGGAGGCAGGGAGGGGCTATTGCCCCCACTGGCTTGTCCCAAAAATAAAAAAAACAAACAAATATATATTTTTCCTATTGGGAATTTTTTTTAACGTTCCAATCTACTACATTAATTCAATTTTTTTTAAATTTAAATAAATAATTAATAATCTATGTATATATTAATTGCAAACCCCCCCCCTCTCGCCCTCACGAGGGGTTGCCCCCCCCCCCCTAACAAGATGTCTGGCTACGCCCATGACAGGAATCTTTACTGGATATAGGACAGGACACCTAGCAGCCAAGGAAATTAAATAAAAAACTTGTATTTAATTACCTGGTATTAATTGTCGATGTTTCGGTCGCCAATTACCACCTTCATAGGACAATTAATTCAAACTTGACAATTAATTCAATATTAACAATTAATTGTCCTGATGAAGGCGTTGATTGGCGACCGGAACATGGTCAATTAATAATTAAATAAAAGATTTTTATTTAATTTCCTTGACTGCTACGTCTTCTGTATCCAATTTGAAGTATACAGCCTCTTTATTTTTTATTCTCTTCTTTTGAGAGAGAGAATTCAAGTCAATATCAAATTTTCATCTTTCGATTTTCCGCTCTTACTTTTAATTATTATTATTTTTTTTTTTACTAAATTCTGGATCATTCATTTGTTGTGTTATTGTGTTATTAGCTACACCAGTTTTTTTCAAGTTTTTTTTATTTATAAAATTTTTTTTCTTGTTTTTAAAATGATCTTTGACTTCTGAATAGGAAGCTGAGATGCTCTAGTTTTAAATTCAATTTTTTTTTTTTAAGATTATCAAAAAAAATTTATTTATTTTTTTTTTTTTTAGAAAAAGTAATCGATTTCTTTTTTCAAATATTTATTTTTCTAAGATTAGGAATCATTTATTTTTGTGTAAATGTTGATTTGTTGGTACATAATTTTTTTACTTAAATATTTCCTTGTTTAATCATTTATATAACTAGATCTGGAATAGATTAAAAGATAAATTTTTACTTTTTCTCATATTTATTTAGCGATTTGTTTTATTTAATTAATTCTTGTTCTTAGTGTTTGGGGTATTTTTTTAGGATATATATAAAATGACTTTATTAGGAAACTATAGTATAAACAGAGTTGGGCAAAATAAAAAGTATTTCAAGTACAAAATACAAAATACTTTGAAAATGTGTATTTTGGTTACAAAAGACAAAATACTTGAAATAATATATCTTGATACAAAATACAAAATAGTATTTTGAAAATACTTTTTTCAAATACAAAATACATTTTTTTATCTAATTTTTTACGATAATGTAAGAAAATATAGATATTAAAAAAAAACTTTATTATTATTAATACAAAACACAGAATAAAACTATATAAACATGTGAATTAAATATGAAAGCAGTGTGTGGCTGTCGATGAAATTGATTAAAGAGAAATGAATTTCAGCCGAAAATGAAGAGAGCTTTTATTTATATAAAACCAGGGGTGTAGTGGAGCGGGAACGCGTGGGAACGGCGTTCCCACATTGGTGTCACTCATTAAAAAAAAAAAAATAATAACAAATAAAATTAATCTTAATAAAAATAAAATAATAAAATTAAGATTATTTACTCAAGTAAATAAAATATTACTTTACAAACTTTCGTGAGTGCCTCATATTTAGATTTTAAAACGGGCAAGCCCGAGGCATCAGCACCCATGCATGTACCTACCCGAATTTAGAATGAGTAGTTCATAGACTGGAATTGCACCATTTCAATATTAATTTTTCTAAAAGAAGTTTAAAATGTATTTGGATACAAGATACTTTCGGAAAATGTATCTTGATACAAAATATAGAATGTAACGAAAATACGTATTTCATGTATACATGTATTTTCGTTACTGCCCATCTCTGACTATAAACACACACACACACACACACATATATATATATAATTATTTCATTTAGTATTGAAATCTTTTCTTCAATCTTTATATAATAAATAAAGAAGAAAATATGTATGTTCAGAGTAGTGGCTGTATAGTGAGATGTATAGATGGATAATTATGGGCAGAAGCAGCCAATAAATAGACTCATTGATATATGATACTCACCAGTTTAACCATCGTAAAAATATTTTTGACCTGGGAATATACATTTATAATATTTTATTGACGATACAACAATGTATATGCCAAATGCTAACACTGGCTAACTCTGTGCAATTATATTCCAATCTATTGACTGAAGATGGTTCTTATATAAAGAGAACCGAAACGTCTCCGGTGATTGAACCTGCATACAGAGTCTATTTATTGGCTGTTTCTGCCCATAATTATCCATCTAAAGAAGAAAATGTTTTTCCCTCCCTTCGGCTTTTAGAAATGTTAGAAGAAAAAAAGAGGAAAAAATTCCATTATCCAAGGATGGAGAGTGAAGCCATTGGTGCGATTAAAAGCCCTGGGAGATGGTGGAGTGGTGGGCACAACCCCCGAAGGGGGCAAATACGGCAACCCTTTTTCTGGGCATAGAGAGAAGGCGAGCAACCAGTTTAAAAATCAGTTGAGGCGAAAATGATTGAGTTCACTTGGGTTGATCAATTTGCATGCCCCAAGGACTCCATAAAAATACCATTAACTCGGATTAACCCTTGATTCAAGTGCATAAGTGACCAAGAAAAAGTGATTGGTGTTACGTGACAAGAACTAGCTTCCTTTATAGGTCTTAATTAATATTGGCGCCCATGGAAAGAGAAGAGAAGATTTCTCCTAAAAATTTCCTTTAAAAAATCTGGTGTGACTAGTCGCATAACAAACATTTTTCTCCAACCTCCTGTAATTTAAAGTTGTGTTCTGTGCTTGTCACTCCAGAATTTTGTGTCAGTACATTATAATTCAAAATATAAAATTTATAAACATTGAAAAATAATTATATTTTGTTATCTCTTTTCTATGAAGTACAAGAAAAAAGTGTGCTTCAAACAATTTTCAGAGCAAATTGAGAATATACATTTTAAGGGGAATCTAAAAAATATTTGATTTATGAATTTTAATCAAAATCGTTAGTGAGAAAGTTGCGAAAAAAAAAAAATCTGAAAAAGGACATCAATAAAGTACTAGTACTTTTTGGCCAATTTTCTTTAAAAGTTTCGTGTTACGTGCCAGGGGAGTACCTAACTTAAATATAAAATTTGAAACTCCTAGCTCTTTTCGTTTTTGAAATATTTTGATTACTGTCACACACATAAACATATCATTTTGCGGAAACGTGTATTTCCATCAAAATATCACTAGAATTTTTAACATGAATTCAATACTTGCTCTTTATTTATTAACATATAGGCTTAGATAAGAGAAAATAATCAAAATATCTAGTGGGGTTATGAAAATAAGTTCCTAGAATAGTCGATTTTATCTTAAATTTTTGAATATAATTATATAATTAATAAATAAATAAAATTCCTATATTAATCTTAAGCCACTAGTATTATAATATGCATTTGTTATCTACTCTATCAAATTTTTAAATCGTGGGGAAAATCCAATAAAGAATTATTGAAAACCGTAGTGGATTCAGGGAACAATTTTAGGGGGCCTGAATCGCCTTCCTCATCGATCCGCACCTAATTCAAAAAGGAAATTGTTAACTGTTTTAACAAACTACTCTCTGTTTGATAATGAAGCAAATAATCTCAAGTGTCTTAAATAAAAACTAATTGCCTATCTTATAATATCAATTTATCTTCATTTTTTATGAAAACAATTACTATTGAGGAAACTTTTAAGGAAAGATGGGAAGAAAATTTTTCATTTTGATATATTAACTCATTTTTTTAAGTTTTAAAATATTACTTCTATCTATTGCAATATATTATTTATTTCATATCTGACAAAGGAATTTTCGTATTTATATTTTGATAGGATTACTTTGGATAAAACAAAGCTTTGGGGAAATTTCTAAATGAATTGAGATCATAGGCTATATTAATAGATTTATGTTGCCACGTCTGTTAATCTGTCACTTATAAATTATAAAACAGTTTTCTAAATTTGGACTTAAATTAAAAACTATTATTTACCATCACTAGGGTTCGGAGTTTGCGTTTTTTTCTTCAATTGCTATTATTCTTATATATTCCGTGGGTAATTAATCAATTTTCTAAAAACTACATGCTTTCCATCCCTCAGGCAATATTATTATAACTATTAGTCATTCATTCATTCATTCATTCATACTCCTCAACAACACGTGATGGTTAGTATGCAAATGGATTTCACAACTCCCTTGCTGAAAACCACATATTTTATAAGAAAAAACAACTCGACCTTTTCAGTTTGTCTCTATTGCATCGTGTTTGTGTTTAAATTTAGATTTTAAAATCAATAGGTCATATTTAAAAAAAATCTTCCCATTTTCATTGGCTAGTACTATCAGAGTGTACAAAATATTGAACCGATTTATTTGATGTTGGTTGCTCTAAAATCTTAAATTTACAATAATGTTGAGTAAGTGAACTGGGAAAAAATTGAAAAAATATTTTATTCTAATCATACTATTTCCGCCTATGCTGTTTTTATACTAGCAGTTATTTTTTACCTATTATACAATTATTTTACAAGAATCCTCATGTTCTGTTTAATAAAGTTCGTATTGTCTGAAGATAGAAACAAATCAATGCACTACACATCAATTAAATCTCTAATAAGTGCTATACATGTTTAGTTTTCTCTATGGTACAGTTTCAGTTATTTTAAGAATAGTGGATATACTTTTGCATGTTACTTAAAATTACATTTAAAAAGACCGATTAAATTAATTATTTTTACTTTCTCTTACCTATGTATATATGTAATATATATATAGAGAGAAAGTATTGGTTTCATGTCAAAAATTCGATGTTGAGATTT
>JAKCPI010015649.1:0-22317 GCA_023213315.1 Euborellia annulipes | reverse complement strand
AATCAGTAGGAATTTTGAAACAAATTTTTTTTTTGTATGTCTTTGAATTATTTATAAAGATCTAATTGTTCTCTCAGTGACTTGTTAATCGAAACGTTATCCTCATCATTTATAGATGGCCCATATCATATTTTACAATTTTCAAACACGCTTCACTTTTGTATAATTTGATGCTTTGAAGAAGGATTGCGTTAGGCAATGCAAAATAAATTATTTTACTGTAGAAAGCAATCGCTGGTTTATTTGGGCCTTCTATAGAATATAAAATTTTCCAAATAGGAAATGTATAAGAGTGGTTAAAATAATTAACCAAATAGAAGCTCTTCTAAAAATTACATGAAAGAAAACGCCTCAGGCGGTTCTGAACCAGATATGGACGATGTTATGCACGAAGGAACCAAGCGCCATTTACACCTAATGAGTTTTTTCTTGTTTTATACAAAAGCACAGAGTAATAATGTGATTTAAATAAAGAGATAGCTCTTCTTTTTCCCTACAAGATGGCGGTCTTATCTCAATTTCGATCATAATGACGCTTAGTTCCTTCATCATCGTCCATATGTTCCCTAAAGGGAAAACCAAAAAACTTTTTTCCTCGAGATGTGGATTGGCTACCAATCAAAGGAAATATAGACGTGTTCTAAATAGCCTCCGATGCCGAAAAGACCTTAAATTAACTAAAAAAAAAAAAATTCCAAGATATCGTCAAGACTAAAAAAATGTGATGTATAAAATCAATTGTTCAAATTTATGTAAAATATGACAATGACTCGAAAAAAAATTTACTTGCTTTTTATGATTCTGTGGTGTAAGGGGGGGGGGGGAGAGGGTAATTACCACCCACCCTCCCGAAATTTGAGAAAAATATTTTTTTGGGAAAAAATTTGTATTTTTAATATAAAATTTTAAAAACTAATACTTAAAAATTTGATTTGCATATATATTCTGGTAAACAACTACAGAATGCACCTTTTAATTACCGATTATAAGAAAAAAATTGTGTGCTGTGCGACCAGTTACACCATATTACCCCTCCCCTGAGAAACTCCTCTGGATCCGCCACTGTCTGAAAGTCGAAAATTTTCATATATCTTCCTTCTTGGGGGAAAGAAAAATTTTACTGAGGCTATATTATTTCATAATTATTAAAATTTAATATCAACTTGTACCTTTGGCACCCTACACACTTTGCACCCTTTGGCAGTCTACAATTACTATAGTCTATTCTAATTTATTTACTTGAATATAACAAAAGTTTAAATATACCGTGTAATTTTCTCATGTCCAAATAATACATTTGACACATATACAAGACTTTGAATCCTCATTCTAATGTGTGAGTCCATTCAAGTCAGACTGGATATTATAATCCACTCAATGGGAGGTCCTTTTTTTTAAATTCTTTTGGTTTCCCTATTTAAAAGATATTTGTTTTGTTTGTTTTTTTTTTCATTCTCTTCATCTTGACTTTCCTTTTCTAATAGTGGTGTGATATTTGGCAAAAATATTTTCCTCTCTCCGGGGAGTCGAGGCAACTCAGCCCTTAAACGCATATTTATGTCAGAGGTATTGTGAGCCCTTTTTTGAGCAGGAGCTGTCTGTCAGGGTGTATGAGACAGAAAGAGAGAGAGTAGAGAACCTGGCTAGATAATGAGATGATCCTGAATGGGAGGAGGACAGTCTGAAGAGCAGGATCAATGACGAGGGCCATTCTGATGTGATGCTCACTTGAACTGACACCAACATCGCCTAGGCTGCCTTTAATTGGAGATACTAATCGGAACACTAAGGGATCACCTATGCAAAAAAAATATGTCCCTCCCGGGAGAGAGTAGAGCTCTGATTCTCAGGCTTTGTGACGAGGTGAGTTTTCATTTCTGACCTTGGTATTATAATAGCCTTAAAGTAATTAAATATTTTATTTTTATAACTGTGCCGAAAAAAGGTATATATTATTGATTTTTTTTTAGCATGCCTACATATTCCCCTTAAAATTAGAATATTGAAAAATTCCGATTTATCCAGTGTCTAGATCATAAATGAAATATAAATTCAAAAAATCTGGTGTGGCTGGTCCCAAAGTCCACAACTTTCTCTTACCTTTGGTAATTGAAAGTTGTGCCCTGTGCTTGTCACACCATACTTTTTCTGTCAACATATATTTAGTTTCCGTTGATATAAGAATTTTTTTTTTTTTTTAAATAACACTCACACTTTTTAACCATTCACACTCACATACACACAGTCTTTTCGGCAACATAGGCCATATAAGACTTTTTACGAAAGCCGTTATTATAGATATCGACGCTCTAATTAGCAAAGTGTCTAACTCCACTTTTTTCGAAAATCATTTTTTTGTATTTTCTGTTGAAAAATAATATTCTCCTTATGCCCTGAACTGGGTAGGAGTGTAATTCAAATTTTTCAGTTCGAAAAGCTGTTTTACAATGACAATGAAATGTTTTTGGCTCTCTTGAAAAATAAACAAAAATGGAGTTAGGGCACTTTGCTAATTAGAACGTCGATATAAATATATTGGGGTCCATTTGGTATCCAAATGGCTTAAATAAAATCATCGAATTGCCTGGGGACCGAGCCCATCCCTATTTATTTCAATTGATTGGTATCCAATCCAATTGAAATAAATTTTGTCTGTCACCTGGGACGGGATGTGAACCTGAGACTCTTGGTTCAAATGGCCAGCATACTAACCACCACACCAAGCCCTGAGACCCCAAGTTGATGTTACTTCTTATTAAATTTTATTTTTATTGTCGTATTTTAATTAGTGAATTTTCTTACTTGTTTTATATAAAAATATCAATAGATCTATGATTCATTCTTGATCCTTGTATTATTTAATAAAATATTTTTAAAGGAGAAGGGCTAATAATGGTAATTTTTCGACCAGAATATACTTGATATTCATTAAGAGAGAGAGGTTTAAATTGAATATCATTAAAATTAAAAAGCAAATTAGTGGCAGGGACACTGAGTGCCATTTGTGCGCGTTGATAGGGTGCGTTTGCTTCCGGACTTTGACACCTGACAGCTGCCGATAAGAACTGCCAAGGGGAAGGGGAGCCCTTCCCAAGTAATGCTTTATTCAAATCAATTGTCTTTGGCTAAAGAGGTCAAGCTAATTTCGACCGAATGGAGAAAGAACGACAAAACCCACATGGGTGAGGGTTGAATGGTCAAAGGAATCAAAATAGGGCAATTTATCTCTTTTAACCACCAACAGAATATTTTAATAGTGACTAAATTAAATCTACATTTGTTTAAAAAAAAGTATACGAGGGAGATCGAGTTGTTTATTTAGTCACAATGGGTTTATAATTTATTCAACACAAGTGTGAAACTGCACTTATTTTACAAAGGAGTTGTAGAATTTTATAGAATTTATGAAATCGCTTTATCGAGGTATCAATCGCTTGCATATAACTGACATTCAGAGAATAAGATTCTATCTTCTTTTTGATTCATTGAATAAATTTTGCAAAATAGTAGGCTTTTTTGTATTTTTTGAAAATTTATTTTTCAATCTGAAATGTCTTACTCTTATTTATTTGAATAATAGATAATATTTAATTAGAAGAAAGGGACGGGAGTCTTTCCGGCATGGGCGTAACTAGAGAATTTGGCTGGGGGAGGCCATGGGACCACCCCTAGTTACGTCCATGCTTCCGGGAACAGCAGCCAGATGAAATAAAAAACCTTTATATTCTTTTGCCGACGTTTCGAGTGCTAGTCGCACTCATCCTCAAGGACAATTTTTATTAGCCTGAGGATGAGGGCGACTAGCACTCGAAACGTCGACAAAAGAGTATAAAGGTTTTTTATTTCACCTGGCTGCTGTTCCCGGGAAGGCTCCCGTTCCTTTCTTCTAATTAAATATCTACAGCCATTCCACTCAAGAAATTTAGTAGATAATATGTTTGGAGTGAAAGAGGATGCAGCCAATAATTGAGCCTCGAATTAAAAATAATAATAAACACTATTTATTGAAACGTTTCTTCAGCCTTGTTTAAAAAATCACACAAAAATAGAGTTGTCATTAATAAGAATAAAACTTATTTATATAGGCCTAATATTATTAAACATGGAAGGCGCGCCTACCTCCTATACCAAACGTCGCGGGTTCGGACCCAGGCAGTCCGATGATTTTATTTAAGCCATTTGGATACCAGATGGCTTAAATAGAAATGCCTGAACCCACAATAGATATATTCTCTACAACGGTTATCGTCAAAGTCTTATATGGCCTAAGTTGCCGAAGAGACTGCATGAATGTGTGTGTGAATGTGAGTGTGAATGAGAAAAAAGTGTGAATGTTTAAAAAAAACAAAAAAAAAAAAAACATGGAAGATAAAAAAATTATTTTTTTTTTAAATTCCTACCGGGATCTCCGTTTAATTAACCCAAGTGCTTCTTTGCACGAAGGCACACACACCCCAAACCACCCAAATGGCCTCTGACCGTAGCCGACAGCTCGAGAGGTTACATTATTTCCTATTTCTAACTCCTCCTTCTCCTGCTTGCGCCTCTAGCTAGTGAACTAATCCTTATTTATGGTTCCACACTGTTCTTTTTATCCAACCACTTCTTTGCTAGGGAGGATGTTTTATTTTGAGAAGGGACTACCTCAGCACTGGCGTGTAGCCTACTCCTTTCGAAGAATGCTTCACTGAGAGTAGTAATAGTAAGCAATAGAAAATATATTAAATTGTGAATAATATCTTTCTTTCAAATGCAGGTGAAGGACCTGATAAAAATAACATAGTGAATCATAGTATAGGCCTATAACAAGAAAAGGAGCTGGAGTAGCGAAAAAATAAAAATCTCCGATTTTCAACAATTCGACACATTTTGGGAGAAATTTATTTTCCCATCTTCAGCATATCAATATTGTCAAAAGGTAAGAATGATTTTAATTTTCATTAATTTTGATGTTTTTGAAATTCCAAAATAAAGATGTTTTACGACAGATTTCATAAGATTTAATTAAAAACTTATTTGACAGGAGAGGGTTCATGTTAGTGGTATTTAATTTGATTAAAATGACTTGAAATCTCGACATTAAATGGTTGACTAATTCTAATTCAAAGGGTCCATAGAGTTTGAAGGGGTTTCTCTCCCTTTTTGTACCCTTCATGAAACACCCTTAAAACGTCATCTTTTTTAAATATTGACTTATGTTTAAATTTTATTTTGTTTTTAAGAGTTTACATTCCTCACATGTTTACAAATTTTTTTTAAGTATTAAATTGTACCTTAAAACTCGTTTTTTTATCTCCTTTGAAAAAAGTTCCTGCCCGACTGGAGAATATGTAGCATCTCTAAAGAAGGTCAAAATTAAATATTAGATTTTATTCAGTTCGCATAAAGCCCAAGCAAGGGAAGATCATTTTTCTTTGTTTATTTTTTCTTTTTTTTCATTCCCCTTTGCTGCTTCTGAGGCCATTTAGGATTATACTTTTTCAATATATCGGAATGCATATTTATAATTAATAACGGTGGCTACCGGGGATGTTGCACACGCTTGATTTTATGGGCCACCAATCCTATATTCAGGCGTGCTTGGTGTTCCTTAACAGCAAAGGTCTTGGTGGCTGTTGCTTTTCGCTTTTGCCAGGCCTGCAGATATTTTTCTTTGTTAAAATAGATTTTGAGAAATTTTTACCCGGAGAAATAAACAAAAATTTAACAATATTGTTAATATTACAATCGCCCTCGGGCTTGGTGTAGTTGGTAGCGCACCTGCTTTTTATACTAAGGGTCGTGTGAGTTTGAGTGTAAATGACAAAAAGTGTGTTAAAAAAAAAAATGTATATTAAATTGAATAACTCTTCGGCCTTTATCCTTACTTCAGTGAACTACTGAATATGAAATATTGTATTCCAAAAATATAAATTCTTAACTTGATAAAAAATAGTTAAATAAAAAATATTAAAAATGTAAATTTTAATTTTATTCATAATATTTTGAAACTTTTAAATGGGTAAGTCTGATCAAGACATTAATTTTAATTATCACCTGGTTTAAACATGACTAAAATGAGTGATCCTCTTTCCCCTAAACGTAGACACAAAAAGGCAATTATTTTTTATTTAAATAATTTTAATCGGCGTGAAAAATCACAATTATTTCTTATCACGAGAGAAATGCAATAATTGATTTTTCGAGAGTTGGCTATATTACGTCTAGGCTATTATAAAAAAATAATAGACCTAATCATAAATAAAAAAAAAATTATTTTTTTAATATTACTAAAAATTATTTAGAATAAATCGGGAATGACTTCCACAAAACTTTCTCGTATATTTTGGAATTAGATCTGGGTGTGTGTGTGCGAACACGATTATTTAAAAACTCAAGCAGCCAGATCGATGAAATTTGGTATATACTCCTTACATTAAAATTGTAGTTCAACTTTTGGAGCAAATACGCCGCCTGGAAGTAGTATCTAATAAGTTTTTTCAGAAATTTTGAAATTTTCAATTTTTTTTACATATCAAAATAAATTACTCTATTTTAAAACGTTTTAATTTTCATTTGTTTCACAAATTCATTTCATTTACATGTTTTTTAATGCCACCTGTATGATTTTATTTTGATTTTTTTCAAAATTTTCTTCGTTGATTATTTCAAAAACTATTCAGTTTTCGGAAAAATGTCAAAGAATAAAAACTTTTTAAAATAGAGTAATTTTAATTAATAATATTTTAATTTAAATAAAATAATAATGTTATTTCAAAAAAATTGAAAATTTCAAAATTTCTGAAAAAACTTATTAGGTAAAGTACTACTTCCAAGTGATTTTTCTCCATTATTTACTCCAAAAGTTGATAGAAGTCTACAATTTTAGTGTAAGGAGCATATACCAAATTTCATCGATCTGGCTGTATGACTTTTAAGCAATCGTGTCCATACACACACACAGATAATGCCAAAACAGATTTTTTTGACTCAGGGAGGTCTAAAACGTGGGGAAACATCAAAATCTCAAAGTCGAATTTTTCGACGATACAATACTTTCTCTTTATATAAGCTTACTATACGGGAAAGTAAAAAAAGATAGGTTTATGGACCATTTGAATGAGCAAGTCTCAAATCTTGATGTAGGTCTATGTAGAGAGGAAAAGTGTGTGGATGAAGCTTGTTTATTTGAGTTTATAATTTGGAGTAATTCCCGATAAAAATGGCCGTCCAAAGTCATTAGATTTTCTCAGCATCTCTTGTACTAAGTTTTTTGAAACATAATGTGAATAATTAAGATGTTTGTCTCTAGCTCTCCACTAAATTTCATAGCAATTCACAATATTTAATGAGAGAACAGAATTAATTTGAGTTTTTTTATCCCTGGATAAGAGATTTTTTTGTCCCTTTCAAACAATTAATTTTCTCAGTTGAAAATATGCAATTGATGAAGAACTGTAGCTGCAGGCTTAATGGTGATGGAGTCAGGAAAATAAAAAGACGAATTTTCTTTTATTCAGATTCTTGCCCTCACGGCTGACGTTTCGGCCCGATGTCTAGGCCATCTTCAGAGTCGTTTGTCTATAATCAAAATGCATGGAAATTTGTAAAAACAGCGTCAACATTCAGCATGTGGTCCCGAGGTAAAGAAATGATGGGTGCCGGAACGTCAGCAGTGAGAGCGAGAATCTTAATAAAAAGAAAATTTGGCCGCAATCGTCTTGTTATTTTTCTGACTCCATCACCAGTAGGCCTATATCTAAAAGATTCTCTACTTCTTTATTCTCTTGCTAGTCAATTACAGTCGATACTCGAAAATTCGAATTTTTTTAGCTGTAATCTTCGGTAAATCGAAAAACGTTCGATAACTTTTAACAAATATTTTTCGAGGGGGAGAGAACGTTCTATAATTCGAACTAGGCCTTATCCTCTTTATAATTCGAATTTTTCCTAGCAATGTTTACCTACAATAGTTTATACAACAGCCACTTTAACCCTTCATTGTTTACCTCCTTTCAGCCTAGCTTAAATTCCCAATTCTTTTTAGTTTGTCACGATGAGCGCAAGGTAGAAGTACGTCTCCCTTACGGTGTCCAAAAAAATGCCGTGGAAAATGGTTAAAAAAAGACACAAACACACAGCTAAAACTTTCAATATTCCACCATCAACGCTGTCTAAGATTCTGAAGAAAAAAAAGAAGAAATTTTACAAAATCCTTTGCACGGAAATCGCAGGCCAGAGACGGTGAATTTCCTTTTCTCGAGAATTCGTTAATCAAGTGGTTCCGACAATAAATAGCTCAAAACTGACCTATTGGAGGTGCTCTCCTCAAAGCGAAAGTAAAAAACTTGGCGTCGAAATTGGATATAATAAAAACTCTTAATAATTCGAATTTTTCTTGTAGTTCCTTGGATATCGAATTATCGAGAGTCGACTGTACATTTAAAAAATTAAAAAAATAAAAAGTTTAAAGTTGAGAGAAAACCACAAAATATTTTTCATTAAAAAAAATTTACGAAATTATTTTGGTATTTTATTATCCAATTATAGGCCTATTAATTTTTACATAGGGTTTTGATATTTTTAAATCAAGAAAAAAAATATATGAATAAGAAAAAACCTAGAATTTTTTAAATATATTAAGGTTTACATATATCGAACCTGGGAATGAAATGCGCGTGTGTGTCTGTGTATGTATATATATATGTTGGAGGTGTATTCGTGAATCACGCTATCCAGGGACAAGGGTGTATATGTAGGCCTATGTGTAGGTGGGTTCGATCCCTCAGGCTTAATGAGCCCTTTGCGGGAGGTGAACACTTAACACTTCACCTTGATGCGTTCTTGCCTCTCCAGCACTCGTCTGGACCAAATTCTTTTTCAAACAATTCAATTAGCCCTCTTTTCTCTATCTCTTTTTAATGTCAGTTGTCAGAAATCACCCTCCGGATGTCCGAATTTTATTTTGAGTGATGAGTAGTAAAAATCTTTCTCTCTTTTGATGATAACAAAATTACTTCCTTTTGAATATATAATTACCAGGTAAGTGAAATAAAAATAACGCCGTGAGGATTATTTATAAAGTGCTAAGAGGAATTATTATTTTAATAAAATTGTGCACAATCGATCCGTTTCTTACACACAACACACATACATATAGACATGGGTTATAAATGACTAAGCAAGCTAAAGTGACAAAAAAACAGAAACTCCCCTAAATATCGATAGAGAATGTCGCATTTAATATGCAGGTATCTTGCATGGAAATCATCCGAGATGTTAATCATCTAAATTGACGATGCATAATAATTTTTAAATAAAATAATTTTGTGAAGTGAGATGACAATGACCCAGATAGCGCTGGTGATGAGTCACGTGCGGCGTGGAGGGTGGGCCCGATTATGGTGGTGGGGAGCCAATGGTAGCGCGCAATGTACAGTACGCGCATGCTATTGGCTGTTGGTTCGAGGGGCCGGCTGCTGCGCTCTGGACCGCGACCTCCCCCAGCCGCCGAGGGCTGTCAGTTGCGGGCCGCCCGTCGTCGGCATGTGACACGCGCCACCATGATGATGAACATGGGTATGTACGGCATGTGCAACACCAAAACTGAACCGACCTATGGGTCGCAGCAGCCTGGTTATACAGGACATCCGCAGGTAGGCACCGTCGATCCTGGTGCCGGTTTCGCACACGACCTGCCTGCTTATCCTCAACAACATACGTACTCGCGTTATTGCGAATACGATGAGTACCAAGACATGGTAGCTAAACCCGGCGGACAGTTCTATGGCGATCTTGATGCCGTTACTTGCCCCGAAACAGCTATCATAAATACGGATACCGGACTGAGTTATACTAATCTAGACTACGCAACGCCGGGTGGTTATCATGAGGTATACAGCCCGGGCGGGAATAGTGCGGGATTTGAGGTGCAGGCCTACGAGGCGTATCACCCGCATGGACATCTGCAAGTGGCTACGGAACATGCGGCGTATCCAGCCGCTGCAGCACACCATTACCATCACCTACCGGCGCATCAGCCTAGTCCACCGCCGCAACCTCAACAGCCTCAGCAGCAACCTCAACAACCTTCACTTGTGCCCACCTATAAATGGATGCAAGTCAAGAGGAACGTGCCAAAGCCACAAGGTAGGACATTTCTTAAAAGGTTAAAGCAAATTTCTATATAAACTCTTGAAAAAAGTTGGGATTCGAACTTGCAGCATCTTGAAACAATTTCAAAATAAAACTAATAAATTCAAAATCAGATCGGAGAAAGAGTTAAATAAATTAAATCCTCCCGAAAGGTCATCTAGGCTAAATTTTTTTTTTTAAACAAGGGCTCTCAAACTTTTTAAAGTTGTATCGCTCAATGCGGACTAATTCAAAAAAAAAATTAATTGTTCTTTCTTTAAAATTTTCTTAATATTAACTAATATAATTTGATACGTCAGTTAAAATTTTTAAAATTGTTTTCCTCCGAGATACCTGTGAATTTCTTTCAAAAAAATTTTCTTTGCCTTGTATTTATTTTTGTTTTAGTAAATTCTTCACAATTAAATATCATTTAAAATGCACTTTAAAACACTCTTTCACCAATTGGTATAAATAACCTGGACCACATATATCGTATATCTATATAATATTTGGTATCGTTAAAGTCTATATGGCCTAAGATGCCGTAAAGACAAAATAAATATGTGCTTTCTTTCATTCAACTAACGAGCTTTTTTTCATGCATTTATTCCTCATAATAATTTTTGTTTTCATTTTTGGAATGTTTTTTTTTTAGAGTAAGGTCTTTTTGAGAGTCTGAAAGTCTTTTGAGAGTAAATTTAACCTTAAGTAAGCTCAAAATGGAGTTTTTCCTCAAAATATTATGTTTCGTAGATTGCTTAAATTTTTGATTCACTTATAAGCCAATTCAGTGATGTTAAAATAAGTTTACAAACCCTAAATGAAAACAATGCGTGGCTGCTATTCTAAACGCAAAAAAAAAAAAAAAAAAAAAAACACTTGAAAAAAGATAAAATATATTTCAAAAAAAAAGATTTTTTTTGGGTCGACCAATTATTTTAAAAAAGAACAAAATTCTTGGTTTAATTTGCAAGAATAAAATAAATTTATAGAAAAAAGCTAAGGGGTTTGATCACTTAAACGTTGTCATTTAAATACGATTGATTAGAAAGAGAATTTGAATGCATAGGCCTAAATAAATATTTAATTGCAAAGGAGATGAAATATTATTTGACACATTGAAGATGGGGCACTTCAAATAATTTAAATGAATTTACGATATATTTTCTTAGAAAATTCGATTATAATATTTTAATAATATATTGATATACTGTATTTATATAGGCCTAGAATAATATTCCCTGATGATTATCTTTTTTATATCAAGGGGTAACATAAGAAATTTCAACTTTTTATCGGCGACATGAGTAAATTTAACCATTTCTTACTAAAAGTCTCGGTATAACATAACATGACCTTAAAAAGTTAATAACACGTACTGTTTTTTATTTAGCGTGGGAGGTAGAATCTAAATAAATTACATAAATAAAGGTAGGACTATTAATGAAAAAAAAATTATAAAAATGTAGGTGGAGAACGAATTAAACAAACAAAAAATATGGCATCTGTATGTAATAGGGAATAACTTGAATTTTTTTTTTTTTTGTATATTGTATACATGTAACACGAGTAGAGTGGTTTGTTTAACTGCGTTTTTTGGTTCATAAAGGGGACAAGAGTCCTTAAGAATCCAATAAATATTTCTTTAATCATTGATTATTAGTTTTTTTTAACGCCTGGTAATTCACATAACATTAAGTAGAAAAATTTTAACAATTTAGTAAACAAAAATTTTGATTTCAAAATTTTAACAATTCTTTTATTTTCTGATGCGTTTTTCAATTTGAACAAAACACTTAATATTTAAAATTTAGTCTGGTTATGTTAAAATTTTGCCTATTTAACAGATTTGTGAGTAGCGATTTTAAATCTTCCTAAATAGAATCCGGAATCTCCAGGCTATTTAGATAGTCTTCAACATTAATCAAACCACAGACAGAGTACCGTATATTCATAAAACGGTTTAAAGAAATAATAGTTCTAATTTACATAATAATAATTTAAGAATAGTAATTAAAAATTAATAACAATTTTGATGACAATTTGGCATTTAAAAAAAAAAATTTGAGTCATAACTTTTGCGGGAGAGAAATTTTCAGAATTCTTGCTGATTTAAAATCGCCTACAATTTTTGCTGTATTAAGTAGCCTGAGTTGCCGAAAAGACTGTGTGAGTGTGAATGAGAAAAAAATGTGTTTAAAAAAAAATCCGGCGTGACTGTAGCACAGCACACAACTTTCTCTTAGCTTCGGTAATCGAAAGTTGTGTTCTGTGCTTGTCACACCAGATTTTTTGTGTCGACATATATTTAGTTTCCGCCGATATATTAGAATTCAAGATGTAAAATTTAAAAGTATGAGAAAAAAAAGGTCGCGTTGGCTAGATCGGTAGGGCGCATTCTTTGTAAAGTATGAGAAAATATTTATATTTTGTTACCATGGTAACCATTTCTCTTCCTATGAAGTAGAAGAGTAAACTGGTCTTCAAAAGATTTCAATGGCAAAATGAGAATATACATTTTAAAGAGAATCTAAAAAAAATTGATTTTTGAATTTTAATCAAAATCGTTAGAGCGAATTTTGAGAAAATCGAAAAAAAACTGAAAAACTACATTATTAATCTGGTACTTTTTGGCCGAATTTGATCAAAAGCTTAATTTCACGCCCTAGATGGGTGTCTAACTTAAATATTCAGGGGACCTCAAGACGTGTGTATATTCATCAAAATCTCGACATCGAATTTTTGACATGAATCCAATACTTTCTCTCTATATACAGGCCTATATCTATATTAACATATACATATAGGTAAGAGAGAGTAAAGAGTTATTTGTTTATTTATTTCATACATAAAAATTGCAAAAAAAATCTTTTGTTACCCGGCAAAATGTTTCTACGACCCGGTGCCAAGTCGCGACCGACACTGTAAGAAACGCTGACCTAGAGTATTATTACATTTACCAACAATATATCATTAAGTTTCAACCAAAATAACAAAATTAAAAAAATAAAATTTCAACCAGTGCCTAGGGTCGCCAGTTTCGATTTAATTATACCTTTCATAGTATATTGACTTAGAACTTTGAAAGGGATGTAACTTTATCATTGGATCTTCAATAAATATTGAAATTCGAGATTTTAATGAAACCTGAACATCCCACTCAGAACGGATCCAGGTGTTTAGATCGATGATGATGGGTTTTTTTTAAATAGAGTTATTCTTAGCAAAAATCGAAATAGATACAAGTGTTTTATTATTGTATTTATCTTAATAGTTTTGTTTGCGAAATGATAATATACAAAACAATATTAATTTGAATCTAATTTATATTTATAGATTTGTTAAGTTGAAAGAACCAACCATTTCAAGTGGAGCAAATAAATTTCGCAATATTAAATTTTTAATAAGATTATATAAGTACCGGTTTCCAATTTCATTTGGTAGTGGTGTCATAAAAAAATAGCCTAATATTTTAGCTAAACCTTAATTAAATAAATGAATGTTTTTTACAAAATTTGAAAACAATCTGATTATCAGGAGGTCAAAGGCTTAATATTTTAGCGCTTTTTCCTCCTGAAATTATCATAACTTTATCTCTAAATTATAATCAAATTAATTAAATCGATTTCAATTATTTTTATCAACAAGATGCTAAAACACAATTTTTATTTGAAAAAATCTGGTGTTTCTGATCGCATAAGATTTTTTCTGTCGACATATTAGAATTCAAGATGTACAATTTATAAACGTGGAATAATATTTCTATTTTGTTACCATGGCAGCCATTTGTCCTATCTTTCCTATGAAGTACAAGAGTAAAGTAATCTTCAGAAGATTTCAATGGCAAAATGAGAATATACATTTTAAAGCAAAAACGTCTAAAAAACAATTGATTTTTGAATTTTAATCAAAATCTTTGGAGCGAAATTTGAGAAAATCAAAAAAAAAAAAAAAAAACAACTGAAAAAGTGCATCAGTAAAGTACTAGTACTTTTTGGCCGATTTTGTTCAAAAGCTTCGGGTCACGTGCCAGGGGAGTATCTAAATTAAATATAAAATTTCAACCTCCTAGTTCTTTTAGTTCTTGAGATATTTTGTTCACAGACACACTCACAGACAGACCATGTCGCGAAAATCAATTTTTTCGATTCAGGGGACCTCAAAACGTGTATATCCTCCAAAATCTCGACATCGAATTTCCGACATGCATTAAACTATATGTTAATTAAAGCTTTTGTGGTTTGCATTATTATTATCAAGGAAATTTTTAATTATAGACCACATTTTTGTTATTAATTATTTATTAAAATATAAATACTATACAACGTTTCGACTGCTTATTCTGCAGCCGTTCTCAAGTACTGTGCACTTGCTCCGATTCAAGTGAACTAACGTAAGTAACGGACATGGCAGTTAGTTCACATGTGTCGGAGCAAGTGCACAGTACTTGAGAACGGCTGCAGAAGAAGCAGCCGAAACGTTGTACAGTATTTATATTTTTAATAAATAATTAAATAACAAAAATGGGGTCTATAATTAAAAATTCTCTTAATAATAATCAAACAATACTTTCTATATATTAACATAAATAGAGGTAAGAGAAAGTAAAAGATTTAAAATAAAGAGAAAAGTAACCAACCCTAAATAAATTCAAGATAGAGGTTCAAAATAATTCACCCAATAAAAAAATCTAAACGAAACTAAATCTATTTCATTTATTCAAAAATTGAGGCTGTTTAAAATCAGATATCAAAAGGGATATAACAAAACAAAAATTAAATAAAAAATCTAAGCTGAAGAGAAGTAAGTTGCTGTTGATGTTATGGAATGGAAGAGAACAGTACGAGTGCAACAATTAAAGAGAGCCTTTGGATGCAAAATGCCGAAAAGGAGACGTTTCGGACAAAATTTTATTCGTCCATCCTCAGTCCTTGTAGGCTAATAAACTAATGAGACACAAAGTCGTCATTGTTGTTGCGGAGGGACTGAGGAAGGACGAATAAAATTTTGTCCGAAACGTCTCCTTTTCGGCATTTGGCATCCAAAGGCTCTCTTTAATTGCTGCACCCGTACTTGCTCTCTTCCATTCCAAAGTAAAAACATCAAACGGTCAAACTAATTTGAGATTTTTTCAAACCACGTTGCCAAAACCAAGTGACTCTTATTTAATACCTTGCAGAAAAAAAGAAATAACTAAAAAAATTTCCTTTTCAAAGAAGCTGCCTTATTTTCATCGATTGTTTATAAATTAAATATTGGAAGATTAAATTAAGTAAAAATAGAAAAAAAAGATATTTTAATAAAATATTAATAAATTAAGTAGCCTATTAGACTATATGCTAGTGATAAGTAAATATAATATTAAAAAATTATCAAATCTAGATCACTCTATCTAAATTTATTTACTTTAATGTCTACGTGTATAAATTCAATCAATTTTTTTTTTTATTTATTTTATAAAATTATATAAACTATTTCCTTTATAGGAAAACTTTCATTAATAAATAAGCTTAGGCTTTATCTTTTTAGATTTTTGTGTATATTTATTACACAATATTGTTGAGATTGGAATCATACATTTGTAATTTCCATTCATGTATGTATTGTACACATAGGCGTAGCCAGAAATTTTTGATGGGGGGTTTGGGATTATTTCTCCCCCCCCCCACCCCGACTAATAGGGCAGTATGGGGCGTCTAATGAAATATATGACTAGCCACTTACCCCACCTTCGCTTCGCCCCCCCCCTGGACCCCCCTCGAGGTGGCTCGGGCCCGCCCTTTCTTAATTAAGTGCCGCAATTTTTCAATCAACTCGTATCAGGCAATAAATAATGCAAATCTCTTAATTTTATGTATATGGGCCTAAAATACCGGGGTGTCTCTGTATGTGTTTCTCTTGACCAGACTTCTTCCTATCTCAGACCTCTTTAAGAAAAAAAAATAAAAAATTTATTTATATAATAATTTTTATTATTTTTCATTTGCGAGATTTAATCAATTTTAAGCGGCTTTAATTTTTTCTAAAGCAAAACAAAAATCAATTCTTTTCAAGGGGAAAATTTTGAATTTTCTCGAATTTTTTGCGTTTTATTTAATTTTTTTTTTTTTTTTTTTTAAGCTAGAGAAAATTATTATATTTTACTTTCTCTTACCCTATATATGAAATATATAGAGAGAAAAAGTATTTTGTATTATAGAGCTTAAATATCTAGTCATGGCTTGGGTCCAATGGGGGGGGTTTGAACCCCCAAAACCCCCCCGTGGCTACGCCTATGATTGTACATATTTTAAAATTTCATTGAATGAATATTTATCCAATTAATTAGATATGGGACTGAATCTAAATGACATCAAATAGTGTAATAAAAAAAATTATGATATACAAACTTATTGCATCCATTACCTACAAATGATGATTAAGTATAAATTATCTTTGTATATTTTTTTAAATATATCGATGATGAAGACTTCTATCTCGTTAAAGTCCTAACTAGTATTGCACATCTTAATAACCAATTATATCAAACGCGGCAAAACTTCGGGTAGGTGGCCCCGAGATGTTGAACGTCCCCGGTAACCATCGGTAAAAAATAATTTAAAATAAAGTGGTTGAGTTAGTGGCTGTAGATATTGCAATGTTGGGTAGCGAGGATGCAGCCAAAGAGGTTTTGGACCAAAGAAAACAACAATTCCAAGTGAGACGTTTCGGCGAAACTTTTATTTTGCCATCTTCAGTCCTTCAGGCTCAGTGCTGAGCCATTGCCCTCATAGTAGAAATTTTTAAAAAACCGACTTGGCCAAATGACACATGTGCATAATGAATATGCACATGAAAAAATTCCTGAAGGACTGAAGATGGCAAAATAAAAGTTTCGCCGAAACGTCTCACTTGGAATTGTTGTTTTCTTTGGTCCAAAACCTCTTTGGCTGCATCCTCGCTACCCAACATTGCAATTTAAAATAAATACTGTATATACTTGTATGTATAAATTAAAAACCTCAGCAGCCGAGAGGGCAATTTAAAAAATTATACTAATTATATATACAATTTTTTTTGTACTGGCTGTGAGTATTAAATATAAATGATGAAGTCAAGTCAGCCAAGAAAAGAATCAAAACAAATTTTTCTGTCGACGTTTCGAGCGCTAATCACGCTCTTCCTCGGGATCTGTGGCCACAACAAATATTTATTAGATATTGATATGAACAAAACATTTTTTTTTATAATACATTTTGCACTATCATCAGAATTGACATTATACTGTAAGTAAGATACTTATAGCTACATATAAATAATGTTATAATGAGAAAAAAAAATGTTTTGTCCATATCAATATTTAATATTTGTTGTGGCCACAGATTCCGAGGAAGAACGTGATAAGCGCTCGAAACGTCGACAGAAAAATTTGGTTTTATTCTTTCCCAGGCTAACTCCACTCCATCATTTCAAACTAATCATTTCCAAGGATAATTCACCACAAGGATGGCGAATTTTGTAATTAAGAAAGCAGTCCCTGAGGCAGGCATAGGAGTGGGCAGACCATGTCGCGAAAACCACTTTTTTGGATTCAGGGGACCTCAAAACGTGTATATTCATCAAAACCTCGACAAATCTCGACGAATTTTTGACATGAAACCAATACTTTCTCTCTCTATATATTATATTAACATAAGCTTATATATAGAAGTAAGAGAAAGTAAAAATAATAAAATTAAGCTTAGGAACTTATATGCAAAGGATAATTAATACATAGACTCACGTTGCCTTAACACCCGCCCTTTTAAACAATATATAAGCTCATAAGAACTGAAGATGAACAAATAAAATTTATAGATTATCCATTCCGAAACATTCCTAGAACGTGAGGTCTTAATAAGTTAATTTTAACCGAAACCTTGATGATAATAAGCTTTGGCTAAATTTAAGAAAATAGAAAAAAAAACAGAAAATTTTCTTTTAATACAAGCAAGCCCTACACATGGTAATATTCTCGACAAATAATCTCTCAAATAAGTAATAATTATATTAAAATTCTTGTCAAGTTTTGGTTCAACACTACAAATGAAATTTCGTCCGAAACGTCTCCTTCGGCATTTGGCATCCAATGCTTTTGTTTTTTGTTGTACATGTACTTGCTCTTCCTTATTTCTAACCTCAACAGCAACTTCTCAACTCTCCGAATTATATTAGAAAGATTATGCATTTTTTTTCTAAAACACTTCCTTCCATTGACTAATAATATTTCTTAATTAATATCTTAACGAGATCCGACAAGAAAATTTGTTTGCTGATAACATGCGCTTTTCGCCCCTTTTCAAACCAACATTTGCATTGCCGTGAGGCTTACGGGCCAATAAATTTTCCATTTATTTAGGTGACCCCCATCTATATAATTTTCATAGATCGTTCGTTCTCTTCAGGGAAATAAAAACCCGGGAAGTTTGCGCTTCGCACACGAACAGCTTTTTTAAAGGAATTGTCGGCACGAAGCCTGGAAATAATAAATACGTACCTACATACACATTCTCAGGGAAATAAAGTTTTTATCACTGGCTTGGTGACGCACGACACTTCTCCTAGCACCGATATTTTTTTTTTTTTTTTACATCATGGAATGGAATTTCATTATTCAGGTGAATATTGACTTTCAGTGCAAAGATTTTTAGTTTCGATTACAGGTCTTTATTTGTATAAAAGAAAATTACTAGGTTAAATAAAATTTTATAGAAGATAAAATAATAATAATAAATTCCAATTAGGGCTATATTTTCTAATCAATATTTAGAGGTAAATGAATTTTTAAGTCTAATATTTTAATAATCAATGAAGTCAAGAGACAATCAGCACTTACTTTGCTAATAAAAAAGATCTTTTCAAGTTGACATAAATCGTCAAAAACAACTGCTAATAGTATTTATTAAATGAAATTTTTTATTTTGGTTTTAACTGTGGGTTATATATATAAAATAGGGACGAAACGTTGTATTTTATATAAACAAATTAAACCATAGTTTAACAGAGGCGTACCGAGGAGTTGGGGGCCTGGGGCGGCACTATAAATGGGGGCTTTTATACATTTTGTACCAGAGGTGTAAGCTTATATTGAATTTTTTTTTGGGGGAGTGCTCATCTTTAAATATCCCTCTCCTCCATACACAAAAATATTTTTAAAATACCGTATATCCCTGAACCCCAAGGGGTCAGAGCCTCTCAAAGAGAAATTCGGGGAAAGATTAAACTTTCCCAAACAAAATGAAAGCCAGATTATGTGGCGAAACATGTCAGAAAATAAAGTTATTATCATTAAAAGAAAGACTTTTTTCAAACAAAGGCTGTGGGATCCTCATCACCAGCCTTAAAATTTCTCAAATGCACCATCATATCAGTTTATTATCGTCATCAAAAATTGTAAAGGAAGAATCAATTTTTATTTCTTTGTGAATTTTCTTTACAAGAGCAATAGTTAATAATTAATAATAATATGAGTATACCATAAGTGAAGCTTACCAGTTGAAGAATGAAGATGATTTTGAAGATGCTTATGACGATAGGACTGAAGGCAAATGATAACGCAAAAGCCAAAGAGATCCTAAAAAAAAATCTGGTGTGACTGGCGCACAGCACACAACTTTCTCTTACCCTTCGGTAAGAAAAAGTTGTGCACTGTGCTGGTCACACCAGATTTTTTGTGTCGAGATATATTTAGTTTCCCATAGCACCTTAGTTTCAAACTTGCATTTTAAATGTTGATTGCTTGAAATAAACTATGGTTATTTTTCAAAATTTTAATCTCATATTTGGACATTTTATACACAATATAGATTCGTAAATAAATACAAAATTTCATAAGAATTGGAAAAAAAAATTTTAAATGCGTAAAAAGTTCCAAAGGGGACCCCCTTTTGAATCTAAATTAACATACAAATCCCTATAGGAAATTAACATTGGCCAAATGCGAAGATAAGGTAGAAAAATTTAAAACGCGTAGAAAGAGAGAAGATAGTTTTGTGAGAGAGAGAGATATGTACGAAAAAAAAATGGGCGTTTAAATAATAATTGATTTTTAATCTAATAAAAAGAAAAAAGATTTAAATTCGGTTACCATGGCAACCATTTATTTCTCCTATCTTTCCTATGAAGCACAAGAGTAAAGTGTGCTTCAAACAATTTTGAGGACAAAACGAGAATATACATTTGAAAGAGCATCTAAAAAATAATTGATTTTTGAATTTTAATCAAAATCGTTAGAGCGAATTTTGAGAAAATCGAAAAAAACTGAAAAAGTACATCAGTAAAGTACTAGTACTTTTTGGCCGATTTTGATTAAAAGCTTATTTTGTCGGTCCCGGGGGTGTTTAACTTAAATATAAAATTTCAGCCTCATAGCTCAATTCCTTCATGCTTAAAATTGAACACACACAGACACACACACACACACACACACACAGACAGACAGACAGACAGACAGACCATGTCGCGAAAACCACTTTTTTGGATTCAGGGGACCTCAAAACGTGAAGATCCATCAAAATCTCAACATCGAATTTTTGACATGAAACCAATACTTTCTCTCTATATATATATTACATATATACATAGGTAAGAGAAAGTAAAAATAATTAATTTAATCGGTCTGTTTAAATGTAATTTTAAGTAACATGCAATAGTATATCCACTAATCTTAAAATAACTGAAACTGTACCATAGAGAAAACTAAACATGTTTAGCACTTGTTAGAGATTTAATTGATGTGTAGTGCATTGATCTTCAGACAATACTAACTTTATTAAACAGAACATGAGGATTCTTGTAAAATAATTGTATAATAGGTAAAAAATAACTGCTAGTATAAAAACAGCATAGGCGGAAATAGTATGATTAGAATAAAATATTTTTTCAATTTTTTCCCAGTTCACTTACTTAACATTATCGTAAATGTAAGATTTTAGAGCAACCAACATCAAATAAATCGGTTCAATATATTGTAAACTCTGATAGTACTAGCCAATGAAAATGGGAAGATTTTTTTTAAATATGACCTATTGATTTTAAAATCTAAATTTAAACACAAATACGATGCAATAGAGACAAACTGAAAAGGTCGAGTTGTTTTTTCTTATAAAATATGTGGTTTTCAGCAAGAGAGTTGTGAAAACCATTTGCATACTAACCATCACGTGTTGTTGAGGAGTATGAATGAATGAATGAATGAATGTTCTAGCTAATAGTTATAATAATATTGCCTGAGGGATGGAAAGCATGTAGTTTTTAGAAAATTGATTAATTACCCACGGAATATATAAGAATAATAGCAATTGAAGAAAAAAACGCAAACTCCGAACCCTAGTGATGGTAAATAATAGTTTTTAATTTAAGTCCAAATTTAGAAAACTGTTTTATAATTTATAAGTGACAGATTAACAGACGTGGCAACATAAATCTATTAATATAGCCTATGATCTCAATTCATTTAGAAATTTCCCCAAAGCTTTGTTTTATCCAAAGTAATCCTATCAAAATATAAATACGAAAATTCCTTTGTCAGATATGAAATAAATAATATATTGCAATAGATAGAAGTAATATTTTAAAACTTAAAAAAATGAGTTAATATATCAAAATGAAAAATTTTCTTCCCATCTTTCCTTAAAAGTTTCCTCAATAGTAATTGTTTTCATAAAAAATGAAGATAAATTGATATTATAAGATAGGCAATTAGTTTTTATTTAAGACACTTGAGATTATTTGCTTCATTATCAAACAGAGAGTAGTTTGTTAAAACAGTTAACAATTTCCTTTTTGAATTAGGTGCGGATTGATGAGAAAGACGATTCAGCCCCCCTAAAATTGTACCCTGAATCCACTACGGTTTTCAATAATTTTTATGGATTTTCCCCACGATTTAAAAATTTGATAGAGTAGATAACAAATGCATATTATAATACTAGTGGCTTAAGATTAATATAGGAATTTTATTTATTTAATTATATAATTATATTCAAAAATTTAAGATAAAATCGACTATTCTAGGAACTTATTTTCATAACCCCACTAGATATTTTGATTATTTTCTCTTATCTAAGCCTATATGTTCTTTATTGATGTCCTTTTTCAGTTTTTTTTTTTCGCAACTTTCTCACTGTTGTATGTTTTATGTTTTTGTTGTCTTTATATGATTTATTTATTAAACAAGCTTAT
>JAKCPI010015648.1:0-23103 GCA_023213315.1 Euborellia annulipes | reverse complement strand
TTAAGCAACGGATTGGTGGTCCTGAAAAAATAAGCGTGTGCCACGTTTCCCGGTGGTCTTTAAATCAATACATTTAAATTAAATAGCCTCAGGGGTCGGAAGAGGTAATAATAAAAAAAATATTTTCCTCTGTAGCCCATTTACTCCGAAACTACTTGACGGATTTTTTTCAATAAATAATTTGTCGTCGCTGAAAAAATTTAGAGACTAAAATTGATTTATTCTATTAAATAAAATCTCGGCTGATTTTAAGGAGCAGGAAGAAGGGAAAGGACTCTAAAAAAATACGCAATAACTTGAAGCCTAGCCCACCAAAGATGGGTATGTGTATAAATTGTAAAATTTTAAATGATGAAAAAAATCTCATAGCTATTTTGATTAGAATGATTTACATTTTTTATTAATCGTATAAAAAAATAAAACTTTAACTACTAGGGCCTATTAGGCTAGATGAAATCGAATCCGTTGATTGACTCAAACTAAATTAAAAAAAAAAAAAACTTTATTATTATTTCTATGTTTAATGGAATAAATATGACAGATAAATTCTAAAGGTAATAGTTAAAAGAGTAATTTATTGCTTTTAGGATATATTGCAATAATTTATTCATTTAAAGAAGGTGCAAGTGGCAAAACTGGTTTCTTATTGCTATTTTTTTTTTCTTTTTTATTAAAATATAAGCAATTGCCTTTCGGCATTTTGAGATTCTAAGGCTCCTTGCCATCCATATGGAACTTTTGGCTAAGAAAAAGTTTTAGAGTGGGCGCACACGGTCGATTTTTAGTCGAGCGAGAGTTTAGTCGATGCATTAAGTTCAATGAAAGTGCGCATACGACAACTGCAGATCAACTCGATTTTTTAATGCTTGTTTTGTAAACACGTTGCAAGTTTACTTTTAAATAATAAATAGTTTAATTTTTTACTTTCTCTTACCTCTATGTTATAATCTCTATATGTTAATAGACTATATAGAGAAAGAAAGTATTGGATTCACGTCAAAAATTCGATGTCGAGATTTTGATGGATATACACGTTTTGAGGTCCCCTGAATCCAAAAAAGTGGTTTTCGCGACATGGTCTGTCTGTCTGTCTGTGAACAAAATATCTCAAGAACGGAAAGAGCTAGGAAGTTGAAATTTTATATTTAAGTTAGGCACCCCCCTGAGACGTGACACGAAGCTTTTGAACAAAATCGACCAAAGAGTACTAGTACTTTACTGATGCACTTTTTCAGTTTTTTTTGATTTTCTCTAAATTCTCTACAATGATTTTGATTAAAATTCAAAAATCAATTATTTTTTAGATGCTCTTTAAAATGTATATTCTCATTTTGCCATTGAAATATTCTGAAGACCACTTTACTCTTGTACTCCATAGGAAAGATAGGACAAATATTTCCCATGGTAACAAAATATAAATATTTTCCCATACTTATAAATTTTACAACTTGAAATTCGAATGTACCGTACTGTCGGAACTAAATACATGTCGACACAAAAAATCTGGTGTGACAAGCACAGAACACAACTTTCGATTACCTAAAGTAAGAGAAAGTTGTGTGCTGTGCGCCAGTCACACCAGATTTTTTCAATTGCTTAGGGAAGCCAAGTAAGTGCTTCCCTTGCTTCTTCTGACCGCACGCTACTGAGTCACACCAGAACCCCCCCCCCCGAGAAATTCCTCTGGATCGGCTTTTGGTACTATCGTAGAATAATTTTTTTTTTTTTCTTTTTGACGAAATATCCGACGAGGTTTTTAACACGCAGCAAACGATTAAAAAGACTATAATCTGATAATTTTATTATTTTTATTAAAAAAAGAACGCCTTAAAATGTTAACAGCTCTCATTCAATTCAACAACAGGTTGTTTAGTTAGTTGAACATCATCAATCCAGAAACTCTATCCTAAAATGGCACCGCTTTAAAACAGAGAGCGAGAGAGAAATTTCTTTTTATGAGAGAAGATATATAAATATAACGCGCTAATTAAAAGCCAATTCTCATTTTATTTTTTTTTAATCACCAAAAAGAGAATGTTTATAATTGGATGTTATGGATCACTAAACTAAATGCCAAAGCAACATCTTTCAAAATTTATTTTATTTTCCTTAAAGAAAATGAACTAAAAGAACTCAATTTAAAAATTGTTCAATATTTATGACAAAAAAATTACATTATAAAACACTCAATCAGGTCTATTCTCTAAAAACAGGCGTTAAAATTTAAAATAAACAAATGGGTGTTAACAAGTAATGTAGAAACAACCAGCGTTAAAAAAAATGCTATTCTGTAAACAAAGTTTTAACATCGACGTTAACATGTTGCTTTTATTTCAAAGCTATCAAAATCATAACCTCACATTTTAGGTTAAGGACGCCATTTTTATTTTAAACACGACGTTAAAATTTTAAAGGAACCCCCTAGACATGACATTAATTTTTAACATTATTCACAAAATGTTAACGCTTTGGCTTTAAATTTTTGCTTACAGAATAGCTATTTGAAGTAAGGAAGTTATTTTGAATAGCATTTTTTAACGCTGATTGTTTTTCTATTACTTTTTAACACCTATTTGTTTATTTTAAATTATTAAAATAAAACTCTCGTTTATTTTCAATAATAAAACATACTGTCCAACAGCATATGAGTCGTCCATTTCCAAAAGAGCCTAATTGACAAAATTTGAAAGTTGAGATTTCATTTGTTGGCACAACTGAAATGTACATTTGAAAATACTTTTCCAGTCAAAAAAAGTTTCTTTATCCTATTTAAAACAAATACTACAAATTCAAAGCGGGCCTAATTGCATTTCATTCCATTTCCTAAACTGTCTTGTTGCCAGGGCCGGATCTAGGGGGTGGGGGGGGGGCAGTGGGTGCATGTGCACCGGGCGGCAGATATCAGGGGGGCGGCAATTAAAGAAAGATTTACCAGTTACTAAAAAAAAAAGGTAAAATGATATGAATTTTGTATAGAAAATTTTAAGAAGGGGGGCTTCCTAGTTCCGGCCCTGCTTGTTGCAAACAAACAAATACTGTTCCAAAACTACTTGCTTGCTAACATCTAAGATGGCGACATACACCCATTATTTGCAAGCTCCCAAAAAATTGTATATTTTGGTAAACTGGGGGACATTTTTATAGTGCAGACATATATTTCTACACTTTTTAATAATGATTATTGTTGGCTAATCTGCTAGTTTTATGGAATTTTCTTTTTTAATTTGCTATTGCTATGTTGAAACCATTTGCCAATACTCGCCCATTGCAAAATGTTCAATTCCAAAACAAAAAACTTTTCCAAAACTGCCTAGTTGAATATTAAAACAGTTTATTACTTAAACTTTTGACTATTCAACTCTTGAGTTTAATAAAATACAGGTTTTTCTCGTTTCCTGAAAATTTGTTCCCGATCCAACTAGACCCTTTTGAAAATGGACGACTCATATAATGAAATAACTGCGGCTCATTGAGTTAACTTTTACAAGAATCCGAGAATCGAATTCCATGTGAGAAATGTTCTCATGCTTAGAAAAGATTAATTTTATGACAATTTGTGAATTGGCTGCAAGGGCGGATACAAGGGGGGGGGGTAAAAGAGGTAATTACCCCCCCCCGAGAAACACCTCTAGATCCGCTCTTGATTGGCTGTTATATTTTAACAATATGTGAGGAAGCAGGCAGCCAGGAAGTAAGTAAGCCTCTACGAAATGAAACTCAAAAATAGTGGAGACAGTTTCTGCTATAATTAAATAACGCCATCTTCAGAGTAGTTGACGCAATGCATTGGTATTTGAGTGCATACTCTCGAAAATGGACTGAGTATGGCGTTATTTAATTATAGCCGAAAGTGTCTCCATTATTTTTGAGTTTCATTTCGTAGAGGCTTACTTCTTGGCTGACATATTGTTAATTATTAATTTTTATTTGTAGACCTGATGATGGCCACTAATCAGGGCGAAACTGAATAAATGGACAATTAAATAACATTACATAAAAGTGTTTTTTTTTCTTATCTACAAAATTCCAAAAATGCAACTCGTAATTTCCTTTACTCTATGAAGAGTTGAAAATATAGCTATGTATATTTCGAATTTTTCACAAAATGTTCAGTTGATAAGATCAATATACAGTTTAGTACTAACTAATTTAGTTAATATTTTGTTCATTTTTTACTGTAATGCTGTACATTTTAAGACATAGTGATTCAAACAACGCCAGACTTAACTTATCTTGTTAGAGACTTTCATCTATTTTTGAATAAGAAAAAAAAAAAAAAAAACAAGATTAATTGACTATGGATGGGCCCAGCATCAACATCTCTTTGCTCTCATTTGGCTTTCTCTCTTAGAGAGTTATCTATTCAAATACATTGATAAAGTATGTCATCTTTCTCGGGGGGGTTCATAAATTCACTTTCAATAGGCTATATATTTTGATCTTAAATAATCTTATATATAGACATGTCGATTTCACTTTTATCATAATTTTTTTTTTTTACTTTCTGATTTATTAGTTTAAAAAGTCAGTTAATTAAAATTATAGCTTATTTAAGCTAAATAGTAGATGCTACAATGCATAAATTTTTTATGAAAATAAAAAGTGAAATGTTCATTTTTAAAAAAGAGAGGTCATGTCAGCTTTGTTTTCTATTGTAAATAGGCAAATTGACGAATCACGTAAAGGAAAATTTATGTTTTAGAGAGTCATAAGTTATAATTAGTCAAAGGGACAAGAGAGGATGGGGGGGGGGGGGGGTAATTTTCAACCAAAAACATTTTGTGATAATCAAATATCAATTTTATTGATTAAAATTTTCCAAAAAATCTATTGAATAATTTTTACTTTCTTTTAACTATACAGTATATGTTATTATACGGTATAAAGAGTGAAAGTAGTGGATTCATATCAAAAATTCGATAACGAGAATTTTATGGAAATACATGTTTTAACTCTCTTGAGTACAAAAGAATGGTCTGAATGTCTGTATCTAGTCGCACACCACACAACTTTCTCTTACCTTCGGTAATTGAAAGTTGTATTTAGAACTATATATTAGCCTATATATAAATTCCAGCAGTTCATGATATTTGTGACCTTCCACATGAAAAGGTATCAAATCTTCACTGGGCTAAATTTACAGGAGAGCCGATTTACTAAAAAAAGTTCAAAAAAATCGATTTTTTTTTATTAATATTACTGATTCCGATTCTCTAGTTCTTCATTTTCAATGATGAAATATTCGATTCATCAGAATCTATGTATTTTATTTAAAAAATCTGGTGTGCACAGCACACAACTTTCTCTTACCTTCGGCAATCGAAAGTTGTGTTCTGTGCTTGTCACACTAGAATTTTCGTGTCGACATATATTTAGTTTCAGCCAATATATAATATTAAAATTCAAGATGTGAAATTTATTAGTATGGGAAAATATTTATATTTTGTTACCCTGGCAACCATTTCTCCTTATCTTCCCTTTTTTCCTATGAAGTACAAGAGGCCCCCGGGTTTGGCGTAGTAGGTAGCGTGCCTACCTCCTATACCAAACGTCGCGGGTTCGGACCCAGGCAGTCCGATGATTTTATTTAAGCCATTTGGATACCAGATGGCTTAAATAGAAATGCCTCAACCCACAATAGATAATATATATTACAACGGTTATCGTCTAAAGTCTTATATAGCCTAAGTTGCCGAAAAGACTGTATGAATGTGTGTGTGAATGTGAGTGTGAATGAGAAAAAAAGAGTGAATGTTTAAAAAAAAAAAAAAAAAAAAAAGTACAAGAGTAAAGTGTGCTTCAAACAATTTTAACAACAAAATGAGAATATACGTTTTAAAGAGCATCTAAAAAATAATTGATTTTTGAATTTTAATCAAAATCGTTGGAGCGAATTTTGAGAAAATCGAAAAAACGAAAAAAATACATCAGTAAAGTATTAGTACTTTTTGCCCAATTTTGTTTAAAAGCTTATTTACACGCATTAGGGGGTGTCTAACTCAAATATAAAATTTCAACCTTCTTGCTCTTTTCGTTCTTGACATATTTAGTTCACAGACACACAGACAGACAGACCATGTCGCGAAAACCACTTTTTTGGATTCATGGGACCTCACAACGTGTATATTTATCAAAATCTCGACATCGAATTGTTGACATGAATTCAATACTTTCTCTCTATATATATATATTACATATATACATAGGTAGGAGAAAGTAAAAATTATTTTAAGGTACAGTTGAATAAATTTCTTTGTAATTTTGTCGACCAATCAACCAATTCATTCACCTAGAACAGAATTTCTTGATCTTTCTCTCTCTTTTAAATTATTCACGTACAAAAAATTATATATCAAAGAAGAAGAATTCAAGTGTAATTTTATTTTATTATGTAAGTGCACAAAGAGCAATCCAGGACAGAATAATTCCAGGAAGATAATTAGCCCTATAAACACAAATAAATATTATTCTTACTTATTCAAATTTAATCATTTTTTGCTGCTCAGAACGAGAAGCGAATCTCTAAAAATAAAAAAGACCCTTTGCTAATGCCCATGAAAAAAAAAACATTTGGGCTGTTAGGGTAGAATATGCAACAACCAACTCCTAATATTTTAATGTAATTTACTTCTCCATGTCGTCCGTCCTCTTATACAAGAGTTTGAGTCGTAATAACATTTCCACTCAAAAAATGATACTTGATTCTTTCTAAAAAATCATTCTAAGGCCTTTTAGCATGGACGTAGCCAGACATCTTGTCAGGGAGTGTAGGCAATTAATATGTACATCGATTATTATTTATTACTTACTAGTCGCAAAGCCCGCTTTCGGCGGGCAACTATTTTGCCAATTTAGTTTTGTTGCAATGCAAATGTTAAGATGTTAAGAAAGGGCCTTGAGTACATTAATTGTTTTGAAAATTTAGAATAGGCAGACAAAATTTTAGATTGCAGGCAGTAACGAACAGTTGGTTGAATTTAAAATGATAAAACGATTATAAAACGAGATTTTGAGAATATAATCATTTATTAATTTTTTTTCTTTTTTTTTTTGTATAGTTCATATTATTTATCTATAAAAGTTGTTTAAAATGCAAATAACGTATCTCACTCTTTATTACATATATGATATAAAATAATTAAAATTAGATATAAAAAAAAAAAATCATCATAAATGATTCATGAGATGAGCCAAAGATCATAAAATGCAAATGTATAATTTAATTAAAACGATTAGTTAGCGCTTTTTTTTTTATCCTCTGTGGCTTTATTAATAACTAGTAGGACTACTTTATAAAATAGATGTGTGTCTTCATAGGCGTAGCCAGATATCTTGTTGGGGGGGAGGGCAACCACTCCTTAGGACGAGAGGGGAGTATGAAATTAATTAATACATAAATTATTTATTATTTACCTTATAACTCCTTTTAAAAAAATTCCCAATGAGAAAAATATATATTTGTTTTTAATAGAAAAAAATTTTTTGGACAAACCGGGGGGGGGGGGGGGCATTATTACATTGTTTTGAAATTTAACATACATAATATAACATGAAATGGAATTATTTTTAATCAACATAATTAACAAAAAAAAATATATATATTGATATTATCTTGAGTATTAACTTAATTGATGTTAATTTCTCTTAGCTAGTTATATAGAGTGAGAAAGTTTTGGATTTAAGTCAAAAACTCGATGTTGAGATTTTTGCAGGTTTTTAAATCCCCTGAGTCCAAAAAAGTGGATCCCTCAAAGTGGTTTTTGTGCCTCAACTCAAAAATACCTTCAGTTATGTACAGTGGCAGCCAGTGCTCGAGAGTGGAGCCTTGAGCTTAGGCAACCAAAATGCTTATCCATTGAAAGTGTTTCCTTGAAAGTAGCACCTTCAGAAGCATTTATTTTAAAAATATTGGTTTTGTATCAGAATAAATAAAAGCCCAAGCATCTATGTTTATTTCTTTAATATAGAATCCACAGCGACGTTTCGGTCGGCTAAACGATCATCTTCATGGCTAGGGTAATGAATTTTATGGAATGTCTGTCAAAGAACATAAGAGGGTTTTTCTGTTGACTGAACCCTGAAGTCATGAAGACTGAAACGTCGCTGTGGGTTCTATTATTAGAAGAAATGAACCTTTTATTTATTCTGCTACATATTGATTCAGCTATTCACCTCGCTATTATTGGTTTTGTAGACTAAGCTCAAGACACCACTCTCGAGTAGGTGTGTTCGATTATGCAAAAAAATATTCGATTATCTATCATGATATAATCGATTATTCCGATTAATGGATTATTGAATCCGAACAGACGAAAAAATGGTCGATTATGAAAAAAAAATGATAATGAAAAAAAAAATCGATTATTTTTTCTCTCGTAAAATTTCTATTTTTCCCTCGCAAAAATCATTTTACCTTTTTTACTTTTTTTTTAAGTATATGAGTCTCATCCCTTCAAAATCATTTTTTCAAACGTTATTTCACGAAAATAATCGATTAATCGATTTTTTTAAACTAATTGATTAATCGATTATTTTGCACAGCCCTACTTTCGAGCCATCAGGCACTTGGTAGCGCGGACTGTACCCCCCCCCCTCACACGTGAAAATAAACTATAAATAAAATCGACCAAAAAGTAGTCATAACTTTCCTGTTGTACTTTTTCAGTTTTTTATTTCATGATTTTAATTAAAATTCATAAAACATTTATTTTTTTAGATTCTCTTTCAAATGTATATGTAAATTAAAGTAGGCTACATTTCTTTATGCTTAATTTGGGTCAAATATTGTTTTTCTAAGAAAAGTAGAAATAAAGTTCCAAGCTATTAAAAATGATTATGCACGAAAAATACTCTCTAAACCGAGAGGCGTTTTTCTTTTTTACGAGTAAAAAAGTTTTTTTTTTGTAAATAAATTTAATAGAAATGATTACGTAGTTAACTGTTAATAAAAATTTTAAGGTGGATTCTTTGCCTACTACCTTGGAATTTAACGGTAGGATTGGTAAAGATTGAATCCCAGAGATAAAACAACGTTGCATTTCCTCTTTACTCTAATAGTGAATTTAATTAAAAATGTCATAATTCTCCTCTCTCTTCGTCTTGTCACGCACAATGCATAATTTGATCATTTCTGCTCCCACTTTCTATCAACAATTGGACAATTTTTATAGAACTCACCGCGTACTGACCGCCTTTAGCGGGCTTTGAGTCTAGTAAGGGGAATTTTGATCCCCTCCCTCACTCATGCTGCTGGCTGGACTCAACTAACTCTCGCTTTTTTATTTAATTTATTTCGGGAAATAACAGTGTTCGTTGCGCAGTTTGTTCAAAGGTAAGATGGTGCCTTGAATTTTCTTTTTCTTTGTAAAATAGACTTTAAAAATCTGGCGTGACTGGTCGCCCAGCACACAACTTTCTCTTACTTTCGGTAATCGAAAGCTGTGTTCTGTCTCAATATATCTCGAAACAAAAAAAAATCTGGTGTGACAAGCACAGAACACAGCTTTCGATTACAGAAAGTAAGAGAAAGTTGTGTTCTATGCTTGTCATCCCAGATTTTTTTGTTTCGAGATATATTGAGTTTCCGCCGAATTCTAAAAATTCAAGACAAAAAATTTATAAACACTAGCCGCGACGCTTCGCAACGCCCCCTGGACCCCCTCCAGCTGGCTCGGGTCCGCCTGCCTTCTCTTTTTTTTTTTTTAACAAAAAACATTCACACTTTTTTCTCATTCACACTCACACTCACACACACATTCACACAGTCTTTTCGGCAACTCAGGCCATTTAAGACTTTAGACGATAACCGTTATTATATAAATATACATATAGGGGTCCAGGCATTCTTATTTAAGCCATTTGGTATCCAATTGGCTTAAATAAAATCATCGGACTGCCTGGGGTCCGAACCCGCGACGTTTGGTATACGAGGTTAGCACGCTAACCTCTACGCCATGCCCCGAGGGCGCCTGCCTTCTCTTCTTAATAATGAAAAGTAAAATTATTATTATTCCATTCCAATTCAGTGCCTGCTTGAGGATTTGTTTACATTCATGGAATACACAAATGAAAAGAATACATAAATATTTATCTACATTTCCTATGGGAGAAATCATAACTTTAAGAATTAATAATTCAAAAAGTTATAGGAATTCTGAGATGAAAATAATTTTCTGTAATGCCGAAAAGGTATTCTTTATCCATATAAAATTTCATTTCAAAATTCTTACGGGAAGTTGCCTAAATAGAGCGTGACAGACGGACATTAGCGAATTATATATATAGATAGATGTGAAAATATTTATATTTTGTTACCATGGCAACCAGTTCTCCTATCTTCCCTATGAAGTACAAGAGTAAAGTGTGTTTCAAACAATATTGAGAACAAAATAAGATTAGCCTATACATTTTAAAGAGCATCTAAAAAATAATTGATTTTTGAATTTTAATCAAAATCGTTTGAGCGAATTTTGAGAAAATCAAAAAAAAAAAAAACTGAAAAAATACATCAGTAAAGTACTAGTACTTTTGGACTAATTTTGTTCAAAAGCTTCATGTCACGTCCCATGGGGGTGCCTAACTTAAATATAAAATTTCAACCTCCTAGCACTTTTCGTTCTTGAGATATTTTGTTCACAGACACTCAGACAGACCATGTTGCGAAAAACACTTTTACCTCAAAACGTGTATATCCATCAAAATCTCGAAAACGAATTTTCGACATGAATCTAATAGGCCAATTTTCTATATAGGTATATTTTACATATATACATAGGTAAGAGAAAGTAAAAAAATCTCTTTATTCTCTTCAGCGTATAAAGTGAATACATTTATTATATAAGAAAGAAAATTACAAAGAATTGATTAAATTTTAATAATATTTAAGCAAAAAAAAAGTTCTTTTCACTTATGAATAAATAAATACTGTATAAACGCAAAACATTTAGAGTTCATTACCCCCTCTCCCCTTTGAAGCGTAAAGAAATTCTAATTCTATCTATCATCGTAATTTATGAAAATTAAATCGCAAGAAATTAATAGATTTAATTATTTATAAGTGAGTGATTAAACGTGTTTAGATAACTTAGCGTGGACTACGGATATCTTCTAATCAATTTAAACGTCAAATGGAATCGTTTAATTTGCATAAATTTGAATTAATTACAACGTTTCGATTACTAACTATTATAATAGTTAATCAAATTCGAAACATGAATATTATTATTCACGTAACAAAGAAATTCTCATTCATTCATTATCTACCAACGAAGTTTTTGTGAGAAGGTCCTATGTTTAATTACACTGGGCAACAGTGATTTTGTTGACTGAGAATTTGAAGCTATTTCTGGGTATTTGGGTAGCGCTGATTCCAAAAATGCCATCAGTTTTGCCCCATCACGTCAGATTTTAGATCTATAGAGAAAATAAAATTTCAATAGAAAATGTGCTCTAAAGAGGCTCTAATTTTATATTACCTGGCGACACCCTTGAAAAATATGCAGATAGAAAAAACACAAGTACACTCACTGGTCGAAAAAAATGGACTTCAATTGAAATAAAAAGCGAACCCTATCTACGAGAAGCTTATGTATCCTCTCTGAACATCTGGTCATGAGCACTAACTTTATTAAATATTATTAAAAAAAAAAAATATTTCTATAATCTCACATCTTTCTTTATACTTATAAAAGAAAAAGTTCATTTTTTTCGACCAGTGAGTGTACTTGTGTTTTTTCTTTGATGACGTTTTTGTTCATAATTTTCTTAATAATTACAGATTTTTACGAATGAATGATTTTTAGAAAGCCAAAAAACTATAGAATATATGTTTTTCCATACAGGGATACCTAAAATTGTATTAGGGGTGAGTAAAAGCAAAAAAAAACTGAAAAAAATCGATTTTTCTAAACTTTTAGCCGTTTGCGGCACTAATGATCTCCGATTGGGCTGAAACTCGAAACTTATATGTATTATAGCTATCTGCATATTTTTAAAGGGTGTCGCCTTAAAAAAATCCAGGTAAGATAAAATTAGAGCCGCTTTAGAGCACATTTTCTATGAAAATTTTGTTTTCTCTATAGCTCTAAAATCCGACGTGATGGGGCAAAACTGATGACATTTTTGGAATCAGCGCTACCCAAATACCCAGAAATAGCTTCAAATTCTCAGTCAACAAAAAAAAGTTCCTTTTTGTTGCCCTGTGTTATTGTATTGGTGTGCCAAAGCGACCCATTGCCACCGGGATCTACAGTATATATGCTTCAACCATCAAATAATCATACACAAACCTCAAATTAGAGAAAAGGGGCTCGCTGGTGTATTGGACTAGGGTGTCGGCCTCTACAAAGAAGATGCCTGTTCAAACCCTGGGCGTGCGGGATTTTTCATTAAATAAAAATATTTATTTAATGTAAATAAATACTCAAGCAGGCACTGGATTTGAATATAGGATCTCACCACTTACCCCCCCCCCCAAGATTTGGAAAAATGGGAAAATTTTTTGATACCGCGCCGCGAACGAAACATGACAAATTTTTGGTTTCGCGAGGAAAAAAATTTTAGTTCTCTAAAAAAAAGGTAAAATATTTTTCCGGCTGGGAAAAATTTTTGGTTCCGCGAACGGAACATGAAAAAAATTTGGTTCCGCGAACGGCACAAGAAAAAATTTTTGGTTCCGCGAAAAACAAAATTTTTCGTAGAAAAACTTTTGAGAACAGGCCCCCCCCCGAAAAAAAATTTCTATATACGCCCCTGGTGCTGTGCGACGAGTCACACCAGATTACCCCCCCCCCCGAGAAACACCTCTGGATCCGCCCTTGAGGCTATACAATTTTTCTTCTACAAAGGACTAACATTCTCATGACATAACTTTAAATTCATTATCCATTTTATAAATGAAGGGAAATTAAAAACAATATAAAAAAAAAAAAAAACTGAAAATGTTATGAGAAATCTTTTGTTATACAGTACTATTATTATTACAATGAAAAGGAAGAAGACGATCAATGACAAAAAAGAAGACGAAAATGGAAAGTAAAGAAATTAGTAATTACATTGAAAAAAAAAAAAAACATTTCTTTAGGATTACGATCTATTACTAAAATTTAAACCAATCCTCTAAAAGTGTTTTGAATATAATTATTTATTCATTTTTTTTTAAAGAATAATTAAAACTTTTATTTTTTTAAACACTCACACTTTTTTCTCATTCACACAATCTTTTCGGCAACTTTGTCCATTTAAGACTTTTAACGATATTCGTATGTTTAATATATCTATTGGGGGTCCAGGCATTCTTATTTAAGCCATTTGGTATCCAAATGGCTTAAATAAAATCATCGGACTGCCTGGGGTCCGAACCCGCGACTTATGGTATGCGAGGTTAGCAGGCTCAGGGCCGTATTTGTTTCACAAATTTTTTTTAATGACACCTGTATGATTTTGTTTTGATTTTTTTTATCAAAATTAACGAAAATTTTCTATTTCTTCTTTGATTATTTCAAAAACTATTCAGTTTTCGAAAAAATGTCAAAGAATAAAAACTTTTTAAAATTGAGTATTTTATCATAATATAACAAAAAAAATTGAAAATTTCGAAATTTCTGAAAAAAAACTTATTAGGTAAAGTACTACTTCCAAGTGACGTATTTACTCCAAAAGTTGATAGAAATCTACAATTTTAGTGTAAGGAGCATATACCAAATTTCATCCATCAAGCTGCTTTGGTTTTTAAGCAATCGTGTTCACACACACACACACACACACACAGACATAATGCCCAAAATGGTATTTTTGGACTCAGGGAGGTCTAAAACGTGAAGAAACATCAAAATCTCGAAGCCGAATTTTTTTACGATTACAATACTTTCTCTATACGAGAAAGTTTATAAGATTAAATAATATGAATTTTGTATAGAAAATTTTAAGAAGGGTCGGCAAATTTATTTTTGACCCACCCTCTTAGAAATCTCAAAGTCCTGCCCTGAGCAGGCTAAACTCTACATCAAGAATCAAATGCTATTTAAATACATTTTGAAATTAATTATTTATAATAAATGTCTATTTGCATTCATTTATATGGGGGAGATATAGTTATGATTCGACCGTCAAACAATAAAAAGAATTTTTCAAGAGAGTATAGATCAGTGGTTTCCAACCTGGGAGCGATCGCCTCCAAGTGGGCGATTTGAGTTATCAGGGGGCAATAAATAATTGGGGGGCGATGAGTACTCATAGGGGGAACATTATTAGCGTTTACTAAAATTTAAAAGAACAGAAATCAAAGAGAAAATCTCAGATAGCCAGAACAAAAGAGGACAAAAAATTGACATAAAAATAAAATAATCTGAACATAATTCCTATCTAGAATCGAAACGTCACTTTTGTTTTCATCAAATAAAGATTGACCGAGAAAAAGATCCATTTTTGTTATTTTCTTCATTATCATACAATTTAACCCAAAACGTTTCAACGTTTTGGTCACTATTTCTGCAGCATTTATTTTGAAAAGAAAACGTTGTCTGAGGAACTTGATTTATTTTTTAACTTTGAAATAAAGTACTTTTTTGTTAACAATTATTATTTACACTTTTTGAGTTTAAGCGAGCCGCCCCTCCTCCCCGCCCCCTCCTCTAAAGGAAAAAAAAATAAAAATTTAATTATTTTTTTTATATAAAAAGTTTTATTTTCCATTTGAAAAATTACGGGAAGTTGGTGTATTGGCATGGTGATTGTGTTGTTTTTATGTTGCATGTTTTTGTTGTCTATATATGATTTATTTATTAAACAAGCTTATACAATCTATCTTCCTGACTTAATAATTTTACATGGTGTCAGAAGTTTAAAATGAATAATAATTCTATTATTAATTCTGAAAGCTCTTCTTCATCAGAAAATAATTTATTATCTTTTCAGTTGAAACCTCCTAGTGCCTTTAATTTTTCTAACCCAAATGAATGGCCGAAATGGATTCAAAGATGGGAACGTTTTAGAAAAACATCAGGATTGTCTCAAAAAGATTCTGCTCAACAAATCAATTATCTTTTATATACGATGGGAGATGGTTCGGATGATGTGCTTCTTGCTCTTAGGATAAAAGATGTTGAAAAAGTAAGCTATGACGACTTACTAACTAAGTTAAATGATTATTTTGTTTCGAAACGAAATATTATTTATGAAAGGGCTAAATTTAATTTAAGAGTTCAGAAGGAAGGGGAGTCTGTGGATGTGTTTATAAATGATTTAATGAATTTGGCTGAGTTTTGCGATTACAAAACGCTCAAAGATGAATTAATCAGGGATAGGATTATTGTTGGACTTTTTGATGAGAAGCTTTCTGAACAATTACAGATGATATCTAGTCTAACCCTAGAAAGTGTTTTAGATAAAGTAAGACAGTCTGAAAAAGTAAAATCGCAACAGGCTCTTATTAGGAAAAATAAAATGCCTCCAGATTCTCAATTAGATGAGATTAAAAAAGGCTCAAATTCCTCGCAGAAAGGGTCGAAATTTAATAAGTCTCAAAACACTTATTTTCCTAATAATTATAAATGTGGGAAATGCGGGAAAAATACTAGGCATTCACCAAACGAATGTCCTGCTAAAAATTCCGTCTGTTACAAATGTGGATTAAGGGGACATTGGAGTCTTTCTTGTAAAAATAAGCGAAATATCCACGAAATTGATAATTCAAAAGATAGTGAAAATGGTTCTGATACATCAGAGGACAATTTTTTGTTGAATGAAGTTAAAAAAAAATTTTCAAATCCTTGGTACGTAAACGTTAAGTTAAATAATGAAACTATTAAATTTAAGATTGATACAGGAGCCGATGCAACGTGTCTGCCCGATTTTATTCTTAAAAAAGTAAAAAATTTTAATTTTGAAAATTGCTCTAAGCGCCTTTTTGCGGCTGGAAATAAAGAATTAAAAATCCTAGGAAAATCGAGGGAATTGTTATATTGGAATGGACAAAATGCATTTGAGGATATTTATTTTATCGATGGTTTAAAAGAACCTTTACTAGGTAGACCGGCTATTGAAAAATTGGGAATCTTGGCTTGGATTAATTCCATTAATAAACATGAGAATGTAGAGAATGATTTTTCTAGAATTTTTAAAGGCTTAGGTTTGATAAAAGAAAAATTTAGAATAATTCTTAAAGAAGATGCAATACCTTATTCGTTAAATGTTCCTAGGAAAATTCCGTTGCCTTTACGAGAGAAAACTAAAGAGGCTATTTCTAAAATGGTAAAAGATAACATTATTACTCCAATTAGTGAACCAACTGATTGGTGTGCCCCTCTCTTGGTTGTGCCGAAACCGAACAATGACGTTAGAATTTGTGTAGATTTTACAAGACTGAACAAAAGTGTTAAAAGAGAGCGTTATATGCTTCCTTCAGTTGAAGAATGTTTAGGTCAAATCGGAAATGCGAGAATTTTTTTCAAAATTAGACGCTAATTCCGGTTTTTGGCAAGTGCCTCTAGATGAAAGTTGTGCTAAATTAACAACTTTTATTACCCCTTTTGGAAGATTTTATTTTAATAGATTGCCTTTTGGCATAACTTCCGCCCCTGAATTTTTCCAAAAGAAAATAAGCCAACTTCTGGAAGGTGTTGAAGGCGTCGTCAACCTTATGGATGATATTTTAGTTTATGGAAAGGATGTTAAGGAGCATGACGAGAGATTAAAATTTGTTTTAAACCTACTTCTTAATAATGGAATAACTTTGAATAAAGAAAAATGTATATTTAGGAAGTCCAGAGTAAAGTTTCTGGGTCAAATAGTTAGTGAGAATGGAATTGAGCCTGATAGTGATAAAATTGAAGCTATTATGAAAATGAATAAACCTAAAAATGTTTCTGATGTTCGGCGCTTTCTTGGGATGGTGAATCAATTTTTAAAATTTAATCCTTTGATTTCAGAAATTTCTAAACCCATTAGAGATCTTTTGCGGAAAGGAATAAGTTGGTTCTGGTCTGAAATTCATGAACAATCTTTTAATAAAATTAAACATTTACTTTCCTCAGCCCCAATTTTAGCATCCTATGATCCCAAGAAGGAAACACAACTCACTGCAGATTCTTCTTCATATGGTCTTGGTTGTGTTCTTGAACAGAAACAGGATAATGGTTTTTGGAAGCCTGTATTTTATGCATCTCGTTCTCTCACTTCCACAGAACAAAATTACCCTCAAATAGAAAAGGAAGCCCTAGCTTCTACTTGGGCTTGTGAACGAATGCATAATTTTTTAGTTGGCAAACACTTTGTTTTAAACACTGATCATAAGCCTCTTATTTCTTTATTAGGAGAAAAACCTCTTACTGAATTAACAGCTCGGATACAGAGAATGCGCATGCGTTTAATGAAATTTAATTATACTATGAATTATGTTCCAGGGAAGCAACTTTATACTTCTGATGTCTTAAGTAGGGCGCCTTTAAAAGAAAATAAAATTCTTACAGAAGATGAGGTTCAAATATATGTTGATAACGGGGTCAAGCCTATTTTACCAGTCACTGATTCGAAATTTAAAGAAATTCGTTTAAGACAATGTGAGGATTATATTTTAAAAAAAGTAAAGGAATTTATAATTAACGGGTGGCCAAAGAAAATTAATGATCCTCATTTGACTCCCTATTTTAAATGCCAGGGAGATTTGTCTCTAATAGATGATTTAATTGTGAAATCAGAAAGAATAATTATTCCCTTTTCAATGCGTAAAGAGGTTTTAAACAAAATTCACCAGGGACACTTGGGAATTTCCAAATGTCAACGTAGAGCGCGAACCTCAGTATGGTGGCCTAATTTGAATGAAGATATAAAAGAATTGATTTCTAAATGCCCTAAATGTATTGAAGAAAGAGCAAATTTTAAAGAACCACTAATCCAGACCCCTTTGCCATCTAGTCCATGGGAAGTCATTGGAGCCGATATATGTACCTTTAAAGGTAAATATTATTTAATTGTAGAAGACTATTTTTCTAGATTTATTGAAGCAGTTCCTGTTCATAACTTGACGGCATCTTTAATATGTAAAGAAATTAAAAATCTTTTCTCACGATATGGGATCCCTAAAATTTTTAGGTCAGATAACGGAACTCATTTCGTTAATGAAGAATTTAAAAATATGTCAAAAAAATTTGGTTTTAAAATGGTAACGAGCAGTCCTAGATATGCACAAAGTAATGGTTTAGCTGAATCTGGAGTTAAAATTGTGAAAAATATTTTAAAAAAATGTATGGTCGAAGATGATTTCTTTTTGGGACTTTTGGCCTACAGGGCATCTCCCCTAGAGTCAGGGTATAGCCCTTCTGAATTATTGTTTGGGCGAAAGATTCGAACTACTTTGCCTACTCTGTCAAAAAATTTGAAGCCTTCTTGGGAGTTTTTAAAAAATTTTGAGGAGAAGGATTTACAGATTAAAAAAAGACAGGAGAATAATTACAATAAAAGATTAAAAGTAAAAGGCGTACCAGAATTGTCAATTGGCCAGAAAGTTTGGGTTAGAGATTTAAGAAAATATGGCACAGTAATAAAATGTGGTCCTGAATTAAGGTCTTATACTATAAAAATTAATGACAAGTCTTACCGAAGGAACCGAAATTTTTTAACTTTTTGTCCGGATGAGGGAAATTTTTGTACTTTGGGACAAGAAAATGAAAATTATAATAATTTGGATCTGGAAAATGGAATACCCAATGGAAGTAACAATGAAGAAAACGAGAGTATGGGTGAAAAAAACAATGAAACTAACAACACAGGAAAAGAAGTAAACGCAAGATCGGGTGAAAGAAATAATGAATCAAACAATAATGGAAGAAATGAGGAGATGGGGAACAACAATGGAAACAATGGAAGATGTAATAATGAAGAAAATGATCAAGGAAGAAATAACAATGAAGAAGGTGGGGTCGCAACTGGAGGACGCTCTTATAAAACTAAGTACGGACGAGAAGTTCGACCAGTCCAAAGACTAACATATTAATTATTAATTGTTTTTTGTTATAAAAGAAAGAATCATGTATTGGCATGGTGATTGTGTTGTTTTGATGTTGTATGTTTTTGTTGTCTTTATATGATTTATTTATTAAACAAGCTTATACAATCTATCTTCCTGACTTAATAATTTTACAGTTGGTCAAACAGAGAGAGAGACAGACGGACGGACACTCCGCTATTATATATATATATATATATATATATATATAGGGAGAGAGAGAGAGAGAGAGAGAGAGAGAGAAATCTGGTGTCTGTCGCCCAGCACACAACTTTCTCTTACGTCCGTTAATCGAAAGTTGTGTTCGGTGCTTGTCACAACAGATTTTTTGTGTCGACATATATTTAGTTTCCGACAGTACGGTACATTTGAATTTCAAGATGTAAAATTTATAAGTATGAGAAAATATTTATATTTTGTTACCATTGAAACCATTTCTCCTATCTTTTCTATGAAGTACAAGAGTAAAGTGGTCTTTAAACAATTTTGAGAGCAAATTTAAAAGTAAAAATCACGTCAGAGCCCGGGCGACACAACCCCATTCCATCAAAACCCACTCTTTATCTTAAGATCATTGCTAATTCGTACCCCTCTCATATAGAAAGATGTTGAGGCCCAAGGAGCCGGCAAGGCTGCCCTCAAACGAGATTAGTTGAAAATATAATTTGTCTTTGACGTCATTTGTTGATCGTTCAAGTTGAATATTATGCCATGTAATATTTCCCTTGTCCGTCCATCCATCTCTCTCTTATCGAGAGACTCGGACACTTGGTTCTGTTTCTCAAGATCTTCGATGTGTATCGAAATGGAAATTCTCTCCATACTCAGACATCACATCATAAAGTAACTTTTGAATTTTTACAGCCATAAAAAAAAGATTAGCCCTTCCTTTTTCTTTTTTTAAGTTTTCACTTTCGTCTATTATTATTTATTTATTTATTTTTTTTTTTATATCTAAGGAGGCGTTCAAACTTGCGCGATATTGAAGGGGCAGTGAAAAATAATTGAACAATTCAAAGGTCAAATAAAGGAGTTCCCACCTCCACTGCTCGAGATTTTTTGATGATTCGAGAAATTATTTTGATTTTCCAATTGCAAATGGAAGATGTTATGCACGCAGGAACCAAGCGCCTTTTACCTAAATCTGAGAAAAGGGGCTTTTTTGCACAATTGTAAACAAAACCAATTGCAATGACTTTTTTTTCTTGGTTTATACAAAAAAAGTGCACAGAGAAATAATGTTGTGATTTAAATAAAGAGGCAGATCTTCTTTTACCCTACAAGATGGCGGTCTGATCTCAATTTCGATTATAATGGCGCTTGGTTCCTTCATGCATAACATCGTCCAATTCGAATCGAATAGGAGCCACTTTTTGTATTTTACTGGTCAAACATAAGGAAAATAAATAAATTTATTACGACCCGTTTAGAGGCACCAGTCCTCGGTCGCTAGGTCCAACAAACACAATACAAATATAAATACAATAACAAATACAACAAAACAAAAAATAGAAACGTATGCCCATTAACAATCAACATATTCATGCAAGAAGAAGTCTAAAACAGCTAAAATTGCTTACGTAATACTTTTTACTTTCTCTTACCTATGTATATATGTAATATATATATAGAGAGAAAGTATTGGATTCATGTCAAAAATTCGATGTCGAGATTTTGATGGATCTTCACGTTTTGAGGTCCCCTGAATCCAAAAAAGTGGTTTTCGCGACATGGTCTGTCTGTGTGTCTGTGTGTGTGTGTGTGTGTGTGTGTGTGTGTGTGTGTGTGTCTGTGAACAAAATATCTCAAGAACGAAAAGAGCTAGGAGGTTGAAATTTTATATTTAAGTTAGACACCCCCCTGGGACGTGACACGAAGCTTTTGAACAAAATCGACCAAAAAGTACTAGTACTTTACTGATGCACTTTTTCAGTTTTTTTCGATTTTCTCAAAATTTGCTGCAACGATTTTTTTTTAAATTCATATATCAACTATTTTTTAGTTGCTCTTTAAAATGTATATTCTCATTTTGTGATTGAAATCTTCTGAAGACCACTTTACTCTTGTACTCCATAGAAAAGATAGGAGAAATGGTTGCCATGGTAACAACATATAAACATTTTGCCATACTTATAAATTTTACATCGGAAACTAAATACATGTCGACACAAAAATCTGGTGTGACAAGCACAGTACACAACTTTCGATTACCGAAGGTAAGAGAAAGTTGTGTGCTGTGCGCCAGTCATACCAGATTTTTTTTTAAACATTCACATTTTTTTCTCATTGACACTCACACACACATTCACACAGTCTTTTCGGCAACTCAGGCCATTTAAGACATTTACGATAACCGTTATTGATTTAATATACATATATGGGGTCCAGGCATTCTTATTTAAGCCATTTGGTATCCAAGTGGCTTAAATAAAATCATCGGACTGCCTGGGGTCCGAACCTGCGACGTTTGGTATATGAGGTTAGCACGCTAACCTCTACGCCAAGCCCCGAGGGCTACGTAATACTTGAATAGTTACAAAGACCGTCATGCTATTTCCAAAACTCTATAAGAATCAAATATGAAAATTGTTTAATTTCGTTGACAGATAAATGAATTTTTACAATTCAAGTATTTTACTTCAGGAAATTCCAGGTTTTATTTAAATAGAATTCATTTGTTATATTAAAGCTAATAAAGAATTTGTTGATTACAAAAAAAAAAAAAACATAACTCATGAGAAATAATGCTCCATAGCGTAAGCGAATCGTGAGAACCAATAAACAATCAGCATATCTGATGTGCTAGATTTTATTTTAACTCTCTTCTCTTTAAAAAGTGAAACTCTTTTAAAAAAATTCAGAACATAATTCATGATAAAAATCAATTTATTAATAGAATGTAAATTTTTTCTGTTTCAGTGTACAATGAACATCCAGAAAGGGACAGTCTGAACGAGGGAGCGGAGGGGAGGCGGCGGTGGGGTCGAGGGCGGTGGAGGCAATTGTCCTCCTGAAGGAGGACGGGTTGTGTCCTCCACTGTGTCATCGCCCACCCGGGACTACAACGAATCCCCGTCTGCTGCCAATCTAGGCGAATTGGGCCCCTGTGGCAGGAGACATCGGCGAAATCTCCTCGGTATCCTCACCAATAGTGGACATAGTCATCGAAAGAATAATATGGCGGGCGTCCAAGGACATCTTCCACAACACCATAAGAGAATGTCTCATTCGAAAGAGCCATAGTAAGATAAATAGAGTATTAACTAGCCGGGGGGCTTCGCCCCCCTGGACCCCCTCCAGCTGGCTCGGGCCCGCCTGCGGCGGACCCTCCTCGCCTTTTCATAATTATTAGAAACTGGCTGGCGTCTAGACAGGGGCTACTCCCGCCGTCTTATCGGCAACTTAGGCCATATAAGACTTTTACGATAATCCGCTATTATGAATATATATATATATATATATATATATATATATATATATATATGGGGGGACCCTGTTATGCAATGGTGTGTCAAAGACCAAACATCGAGTTTTGTGAAAAATAACAATAAAGTTTTTTGTTTACATTGATTCTATATAATTTTTGTTGTCAATTAGGCAATTAACATTAAATATAACTTTTTTAGACATATTTCATAAAAAATACTATTAATTAAAGCATTTGAAACAATATTCCGTGCTTAACTCATTTTTGAATTTTTTGGTCTTTGACACACCATTGCATAACAGGGTCCATATATATTGGGGGCCCAGGCATTCTTATTTAAGCTATAAAAGAAATTACTACGTAATTAAAAAAAAAAATTACTACGTATTCCAGTGCCTGCTTGGAAGTTTTATTTACATTCATAGAATATATAAATGCAAAGAATACAGAGATATTTCTCTGAAATCGTAACTCAAAAAGTTATAAGAATTTTGAACCTGAGTATTTTTCCGACTCAACGTCCTCTATAAGACTGCAAAATGCTCAACCAACGGGAGTTGTCAAACAGAAAGTGACAGACGGATACAGACAGACAGACGGACACACCACTATTATATGAGATGATTACCCGTCTTTTGAAAATTAATAAAATCAACTCTAATAATTCAATCGGAAA
>JAKCPI010015647.1:0-11834 GCA_023213315.1 Euborellia annulipes | reverse complement strand
CTATCTTCTTTATATATAAAATTCTTCTGTACGTGTGTATGTGACTGAACTCCTCCCTAAACGACTGAACCAATTATGATGAAATTTTCTGTGTATGTTTGTGAGAATCCCGGACAGGTTTTGTTTCACAAATAACAATAAGTTAATGAGTAATTAATCGTTAAAATAAGAAAAAAATAAAAATTAGGAGAAATAGTTGCCATGGTAACAAAATATAAATATTTTTATTTTTTATTTATTTACATTTTGAATTCTAAAATATCGGCGTTAATTTTTTGTCTGTGTACCGGGAGAGTCCCGGAAAGGATATGATTCACAAAAAATCCTAAGTTCATGAATAATTAACCGTTAAAATAATCTCTATATATAAAAATAAAAAGGGAAAATGTTTGTATGTACCGGTATGTATATAAGTAGGCGGGCAAGGGGGGTCCAGGGGGCGCAGCCCCCGCTAGACGAAAAGCCCCGCCGAAGGCGGGGCTTTGCGTCTAGTATATATATATATATATATACAGTAGAACCTCGATAAGTTAAACCTCGCTAAGTTCAAAACCTCCGTAACTTAAAAATTTGTTCAATTCCCTTCCCTTGACAGCGTAAAACCTCTATTACTTAAAAAACAAAACCTCTGTAACTTAAACAAATATTTTGAGCATAGCCCTCGATAACTTAAAATAATATTTTGGTGACCTCTATAACTTAAAGTATTTCTTTACATATCATCGAAAAAATAGTTGATGCAGAAAATCAAAAATACATGAAGCAGAAAAAAATTACTGATTTTTTTTGTAAATAAATAAATCTATTAATTTAATTTATATTTGACTAAACTATTCTAAATAAACAAATAGATCAAACGAAATTCCTTTTTCACTCACGTGCCCAAAGTCAATAAACCTCGGTACGTTAAAAATTATATTCAATAACCTCTCTAACTTCAACTCTCGATAAGTAAAAAACTCGATAACTCAAATTTCTAACCGTTTCCCTTGAACTTTAACTTATCGAGGTTCTACTGTATATAGTCCAGTCGATAAAATGAAAAATAGGTGGGCTTTGGGAAGAAACTACGAAGTTAATGAAATTTTTACAGGTTATTTGGGGTACTCTAGGATGTCCTAAGTTTTCGAAAGAGGACCCTGTTGCAATTTGGTGGAGGGGAGAGGGAGGTAAAAGCCTAAAAAATTTTGGACATTTTTCAGTTTTTTGCTTTTATCTCGTAAACTAAGCATATGCTGTTCCCCATAGTTCAATGCAAAGAGGTAGAGCATTAAACTTGCTAAAGTTTGGTACATAAAACGAATTTGTAGACCAAATATTAACCAAGATACGGCCGATCAAAGTTAGACAAATTTTCTTGAAATGCCGAAAAATGAATAGTCGAAAAAATGTAGGCTCTGGGTCGTTTTCGACCCGAAGGTGCGGTGAGGGTTAACTGAAGAACTCTTTTAGATAGATCAAAATAAAATTGAAATATTCATAAACTGATAAAATTACTAAACCTCATAAATTCGCCTTGGCAAACAACTTCTCCTGGTGTATAAAAAGTCGGTGGACGTTCATTGAGAGCTGGAAGAATTGGATCAATTCTATCTCTTGCCAGACGTATGAAGACATTTTGTGACATCTTGAAGTTTATAATTTTATTTTATTAATACCGTTAATACAGAACTTATATGGATATAATTTATATGATATATTTAAGATTTATAATATACAGTATATCTTTTCAACATGCTTACAACCAGCATGCGCAAATCTGTTCTATATATCTATGGATAAGCTCAATTTGTTTTGTTTTTCTTTTTTCCAAAGAATATATATATCTTCAAATTTGCTATTCCAAAGAGAATGGGATTGATGATGACATTCAGCTCATCCTCATAGAGGCTAAATTGAAGAGAAATAAATCATCTCAACTACTATATAATAGGATATCAATTATTAAAATTTAATTTAAAACTCTAATCACAATTAATCATTGTTTAAAATCGTTTCTATAAATGCCCCATATGGGCACAAGTGGATTAAACATCCACTCAATAAGGAATAGAGTTTGTTATAAACATAATTATTAATAATGCAAATTTATAAGAGGGTGGATTTTTACCCATTTTTAATATCTCTTTATTCAAAATTAATTCGATTTCAAATTTATTTTGAATAAAAATGGAGAAAAATAAAACTATCATTTGTAACCTACTAAAAGAATAAAAGTAAAAAGTACTCACCATCTTTGAAAAAAAAATTTATAAACAAAATAAAAAAATAAATATTAATTAATTAATCATGGATTTTTCTGGAAGAGAATTGTTATCAAAGCAAATTGGGCTGAGATTGAATAAATTTGCTCCTTTCGAGAATGGCGGGCGGCTGTCACTTCCATTTAACCTCCATGCCAGCTCCATGCTTGATCCATGCTTCCAATCATAGAAATTTTTTTGAAATATGTGATGACGAAATCCTTTCTCTCATTATAATGACAGATAAATGAAATTATAAGTTTTTTTTTTATTTTTTTTATTTATTAGGGCTGACCCCTCGGTCATTCCTTTCACATACATATATAAAATTATAAGTTAGCATTAAAAATAAAAGGAAATTGATAATATGATTTAAAAAAAACGTGCTTGAGATGGATTTGAACTCGAGCAAGTTTAGTAAAGTGAGGATGGAAAAAATAATCATGACCACTTTACCTACTCAGCCAACTTGGAATTTATAAATATATCAAAAAAGTAGACCATATAAAAAACGTTGAATAAAACACATTAAAAAAATTTTAATATTGCACATATGATAGGCCTATATCATTTTTTACTACGTTTTATGTAGATTAATAATATATAATTAAAATTTCGATTGCATGCATAGTTTTCAAATTATCCAATGGCAAACGTACTCATTGTGAATGCCTTAATGTAATTAAATCAAAAACTCTATCTAACATATGATACATGTCATTAATTCTTGAATTCCCCGTGATTCCAGAGAACTAAAGCCCTTTTAATTATATGATCTAATTTGGGAGTTATTGATGATCAAAGTTAAGACTATTTTCGACCTTAATGACATCCACACTCAATTTTCTATATTATCGAAAAAGCTTATTTAGCATTGTCTGATTAAAACCAAATTTTTACCAGAGATTTATAATTAAAAAATGAGTTTTTTTCTAAAGTTTCATTGAGATTGGTAAAGAAATAAATAAAATATTGACTATTTTGTAAATTAAGTTTTAGAATTCGGGATCCCGAATGGGTAAAGAGAGCGTTCTATGAACCGGCTCTAGGCTCGCACCTGAGATCCCAAATTCTAAAACTCAATTTACAAAATAGTCAATATTTTATTTATTTCTTTACCAATCTCAATGAAACTTTAGAAAAAAACTCATTTTTTAATTATAAATCTCTGGTAAAATTTTGGTTTTTATCAGACAATGCTAAATAAGCTTTTTCTATAATATTGAATTGGGTGTTGATGTCGTTAGAGCGAAAATAGGCTTATCTTTGATCGTCAATAACTCGAAAATTAGACCATATAATTAAAAGGCGTTTAGTTCTCTAGAATCACGGGGAATTCAAGAATTAATGACATGTATCATATGTTAGATAGAGTTTTTGGTTTAATTAAATCAAGACATAAACAATCTGACGTTTGCCCATTGAATTATTTGAAAACTAAGCATGATATTGCAATTTTGAATATAAATTATTAATCAGCATAAAACGTTCTAAAAAATGATATATCATATGTAGAATATTAAAAATTTTTTAATACTTCTTTTAATTTATGTTTCTTATCTGGCTTATTTTTCGCTAAAACAAATAAGTAAAGTGTGGCTCAAGTGGTTAATTCGTCCTCATGGAATTTATATTTTTTCCATTCTCATGTAACCAAACTTCGCGAGTTCAAATCCACCTCATGCACTTTTTTTTTTTTTTATACTTCATATGAAGGGGGGGGGGAGAGGCTGGCGCGCGCGCCAAAAATCACCTGGCACGGAGGCGGCAACCAAGTGTTGTTCTTTTGTATTATTTAAAAAAACCAAATGGCTTAAATAAGAATGCCTGGACCCCAATAATAGATAAATTAATAAATAACGGTTATCGTCAAAGTCTTATATGGCCTGAGTTGCCGAAAAGACAGTGTGAATGAGTGTGAGTGTGAATGAGAAAAAAGTGTTTTTTTAAAAAATAAAAAAAAAAAAAATTAAAAAAAAATCCGGAATTATAATAATAAGCAAGGGATGATAGGGTAAATGATTAAGGGGTGTAGGGGGCTAGGAGTGGGAATGTTTCATTCATACGCCAATTGAGGCGCTGTTGTCATATTTTTATTGCAAACCCAAACACGGGAGTTACTGATCTTTATCATAAATGACATCATATTCCCCCCAGAGTTGGCAAGTTTGATCCCGCCGAGTATAATACACGGTTTTATACATGTATAAAACTATCGCGGATAAAACTAGGTTGATGTATAAAAGGTATAAAACTGTAAAAAATCAACCCCCTCCCCCTGAAAAAACAGCTTAAAAACTTTTCATATTTTATAATGTTCTAAAGCATTGACGATGTTGTTTGCTTTTTAATTAGTGAATAATATAATGTTAATAATTGAAAAATGAAATTTTATTAAAGTGAAACTTTTATTTTGAACTTCCTTTCTCGTCGGGTTTGCGCATGTGCATCCAAGTTTTATACATTTTATACGTTTAATACATTTTATACGTTTTATACAAGTTTTATCCCCGCAATTTTTGTATAAAACTGAATAAATATTCTTTATTAAAACATAGATTAAATTATTATAAATAATTTTAACTTCATTTATATATATGTATTTGTATATATATATTTATATGAAATAAATATTTTTAAAAAACTAGTTAATTTTTAGCGCCATCTCTTAAGCTAAAGAGAATTTAAATTATTTATATTCTTAGATTCTTAATATTTATTTGACTTCTTCTTTTCCATCTTCTCTGCTCTAACAAATTTTCAAGAAACTGATTCATTCCTTTGTTAAAAATTAATTTATAAATTTAAATCAATTAATAAATTCAAAAAATGGCCCTACACGTGCCCAAGGCACCTGGATTTGCCCAATTATTAAAAGAAGGAGCTCGGGTATGTATTATTGTATATGTGAAAATCAGCTTTTTATTGTCTTCACATGGTTTCCATATAAGGTCATAAAAAATTTATTTCTTTTTTTAATATTTAGCATTTTTCTGGCTTAGAAGAAGCCGTATATCGTAATATCAATGCGTGCACTAATTTTGCACAAACAATTAAGACTGCCTATGGACCAAATGGCATGAATAAAATGGTAATCAATCATTTGGAGAAGCTATTTGTTACGAATGATGCAGCTACAATCATAAGAGAACTTGAAGTGGAACATCCTGCAGCCAAATTAATGATTTTTGCCTCACAAATGCAAGAACAAGAAGTTGGCGATGGAACTAATTATGTTATCATCTTTGCTGGAGCCCTTTTAGAGCAGGCTGAAGACTTATTAAGAATGGTATTCTTATTTTTAATTAAATTATTGCAGGGAAACCTTCGTAAAATAATGATATCTTCCACAATGAAAACTGGTTCACTTTATTTCTTAAATCATCGAGACTTTCTGGGAAAGTACACAGACACAGGATTATAGTCTAATCTTTACGATCAAGAACCCAGCCACCCAGGCGTGATTCATTCGTGATTCTTTTGTTCTTCTTTTTGGGATTTGTTTTTTTTTTTTTTTTTTACAACTTGCAGGGGTCCGGACCAAATTGTTTCGGTCCTTCGGTTGCAGTTCGATAAAAAAAATTTAAAAACAACTAGGGAATTCTCGGCTGCCCGAAGGGCTCGCAAATTGAATGGTTTTTGACCGAAGAAAGCCGAACCGAAGCCAACACTAATGAAACAACTTGCAGGGGTCCCGACCTAATTGTTTCCGGCCTTGCAGTTCGGTTTCCTTCGATTAAAATAAATTTTAAAAAGCTAGGGAATTTTCGGCTTTAGTGACACTTGAAAATGAAAAGAACGAAAGAATCATGACATAATGAGAAAATATCAAAAGAGTGAACTAGTCAGCCAGCGAAAGAGCTTGGCACTTGATTGTAAAGATTAACCGAATTATATACATGTTTAAAATTGACCATATCTGCCCTACAAAGCACAGTTATCTTCGGACATATTCATTACTGATAATTCAGTGTCATTATCTCACCCCTTTGAATAATAAACATGATAACTCTTTACGGAAATTATTTAATAATTACATATATACAATAGAAAGTCACCATCATTGAGTACTTTCTTACCAAGTCGAGTACCATCCCCCCGTGGCCGATAGGTTACAGATGTTGACATTTGTCAATATTGATCAAGTAACTCTATGTATACAGTACTTATCCTACATCTTCTCTCTCTTAATTCTTTTCTTTCTCCTTTAGCACTTTAGCTACAAACGATTAGGTGATTCTTCGCTCATATCTCCTTTCGGATTATCCTCTCATTCATCCATCACCCCTTCTCCTAATTTATTGTCTAGCGTTTTTTATTTCTCTACTTGAGTTGGTGCTTCTGTGTCTATATTATTCTCTATTTTTTTTCCTCATATTAGTAAACATTCCTATTTGTCTTCTAACACTTCTCTGGCTTCAAATAACTTATATCTTTCTTTGCGTAAATTTCTCACGTTTATTTGGTCCTTTTCGTGTATCTTGTTTTAAATATGAAGCGGCCTTAAAATTTTTTTAAATTTCCTAAGCTATTGATTCAATTTTTCGGACTTCAAACCAAACTTTTCGGGAGGGCATATGTTTCTTGCATTTAAATTTAGTAATAGAGATCTCTTTTTTTTGGCAATCTTCTGACACCATGTATATACAAGACGAGATAACTAATTAAAAATAGTAATAGTCTAATAATTATATATAAACAATCACTAACATCAAGTACAGTGAGGGACAATATTAAGTCACACCCATACTTTTTCTACTTGTGATTATTTCATTGTTTTTAAAAAAATAATATATATTTTTAAATGGTAACTTTCAGGGTTCAAACCTAGAAAATTTCCAATAAAGATTTTCATTTTCTTTTATAAAAATAATGAAATAATCACAAGTAAAAAACGCATGGGTGGAACTTAATATTGTCCCTCACTGTATCAGCACCCCCATTTCTCAAAAAATTTCTTATGCTTTGGAGGGCAGATATATGCTGTTTTCTCACTAAATGATAAAATAAAATGACAAAACCTTAATTTGAATATTAATTAGATTACCAAATCTCATAATATCTCATCTTTTATTAAATTTATTATTTTTACAAAAGAAATAATAATGGGGCTTTCTTCATCGACTTTTCAAGGATGTCGATAAAAAAAAATAAATATTTTTTTTTTAGTGTCGAATATATCCTCCTAATAAGCTAAAATGAAAGTTTCAATTATTTTAAAACGAATAACATTCTTTTTTTTATTAGTTTTTTTTAAAAACTCCTATTTTAAATAATTTAACTTTTTTATATTAAAAGGGATTGACACCTTCGGAGATAGCAGATGGCTATGAACTTGCTCTTGAAAAAGCTCTTGAAGTATTACCCAAAATCACCTGTTACGAAATCAAAGATTACAGAAATGAAGAAAACGTAATCCGCGGACTTCGCAGCTCTATTATGTCAAAGCAATATGGTTTTGAAGACTTTCTGTCAAAACTTATTGCTAAAGCTTGTGGTAAGTTTTTAGTTATCTATCATTCAAATTTTTTTTTTTTAGATGATAAATATAAGTAAAATTTTTTTTTCTTTCTAGTTTCAGTTCTCCCAGAAAATACCTCTTTCAACGTTGACAATATAAGAGTTTGTAAAATTCTGGTAGGTGTTTTTAAAAACTATTAGGTATATGGAGACTTTTCAAGGTCCAAACAGGGTGACAGAAATATCTCTTTTTGTTAAAAGCATCCATTTAAGAGAAATTACAAATACTACATTGATATATTACAAATTTAATAAATGATTTTTAACAATGATTTATTAAAAATTTAATTTTTAATAAATCATTGAAACTTATGACAATATTATTTATAATATCTCATATATATATAAATATTTCAGCTAGAGCCTAAAAGTGATAGTTTAAATCTAGCATCTATTTAATTAGTTACTAAATTAAATTTTCTTTTTAAGGGATCTGGAATGACCAATTCTGAAATGCTTCATGGAATGGTTTTTAAACGGCAAGTGGAAGGCGATATTACTAAAGTTACTCAAGCTAAAGTGGCTGTATACACATGTCCAGTTGATATTGCACAAACAGAAACCAAGGTATTTAAATAAACTTAAATTTTACCGGTATACTTAACTACTTGGAATTGGCCATGGGTTAGACTAAATAAATTCTTAACTTGGAAATATTTTACCAATCTCAAAATATAATTAAATTAAATGTACTTTTTTGTTATTTAGGGCACAGTTTTAATTAAAAATGCCGAAGAATTGATGAAATTTAGTCGAGGTGAAGAATCGATTTTAGAACAGCAAATTCGCTCAATAGCCGAGGCAGGAGCCAAAGTTGTCGTTGCTGGTGCTAAATTTGGAGATCTTGCCCTTCACTACTTGAATAAATACGGTTTAATGGGTGTACGTCTTAACAGTAAATTCGATGTTCGTCGACTTTGTAAAACTGTAGGAGCTACTGCCCTTCCTCGACTCACAGCACCAACAAAAGAAGAAATGGGATATGCTGATGTTGTCCAAGTATGTTTATTTTTAATTTATATTAAAGTGAATTTATTAATATGTAATACCAATGTTAATGAGTGGTTTTTTTGAAACCAGGTTGATGAGCTTGGTGACACTCAAGTTGTTATTTTTCGCCTAGAAGGAAATGAATCTCGTATTGCTACGATTGTAATTCGTGGATCCACAGAGAATTACATGGATGATATTGAGAGATGCATCGATGATGGAGTTAACACTTTCAAAGGACTAACTAGAGTAAGTTTTAATTATAATCTATTGGGGTTGGAGAAGAAGTCTCTCTGTAATTGGAGTTATTCTCTTTTGAGAGATTGGAGAAATTAATATATATATATATACTGTAGAAAAAAGTAGATTTATAGCTGGATAAAAGTTGTTGATGAGTAGAAGGATGAAGAAAGAAAAGCAGCTAGTATTTATTTAATTTATTTAACACCCATTAGGCTGACTCGGTCTTGGTCGAGACCATCTTCAGAACTACAACATAGCAAGGATTAGGATAAATTTTAAAATTACACTTTTCTTTAATAATAATAATAATAATCCTCCTTTAAGCTAGAGATTCCTTGTCGATACTTGGAGCAGATGGTATGCTGTAGGGGTAATAAAAGGCAAATTTTTTGTTTGGCTTTTATTTGGGAAACTTAATTTTGTCCGACCAATGTGTATACAAGTAAATTGGTTTCGGTTTCGAAGGAAACCATTTTCAAAGCCTGAAAATGAAAATACAATTTGTTTTTACATCGTAAAACCACAACAGAAGGAAATTTCAACAAAGTGTTGAACAATAGATCATTGGAAAAACAATACAATTGGTTGTTGGACACACCTCAGTTCCCAAATTGTTTTCGTAAACGAGGCACCTGCATGCAACTGATACGGGCTTGTGTGAGTATCAGCCAACTACAAAAAAACCATATATTTTTATTTTTTATATATAATTTTATATATGTATGTATGCATGTATTTATTATTTAGATTTTAGCATTTTAATTTTATCTCATTGAGTCTGGGGTTAGGGGATTCGTTATTTCCCAAATTGCGTTGGCAAACGCTCCCTAAATTTTTAGGTTTTGACCTAAAAAAAAATATCAAACCCATATCAACCCTTAATATTTATATTAAACCACTCTCCACTCCGAAATATTCTCTAAAAAATTGGAAGTTCTTGCTTTAGCTTGGCTACTTAAATTATGCTTAGACTGAAATTACTCGAAAGTTAGTTTAGGAAGTAAAATGTCTACATCTAATGCAAGTGGTCATAACTTATATGATATTGTAAAATATATGAAATCTCATCATTTTATTGTTAAAAGAAGTAGAATTCAAAGAAAAATAACAAATATATATATCTACTTCTTTTAACAATAAAATGATGAGATGTCATATATTTTACTATAAGATTAAAATCGAAGAGGGTTTGCATTACAAAATTAAAAATAAGCCAATTAGCGAGAGGTTACCTAACTGACTCGAACTCATGCAACCGGCCCTTAATCATCTTGCATTCATTATACAATATATTATTGATTTTTTTTTTTAGGACGGAAGATTCGTTCCTGGAGGAGGTGCCAGTGAAATTGAAATGGCACGTGAAGTTGCAAAATTTTCAGAAACTCAACCAGGTCTTGAACAATACGCTGTTAGCAAATTCGCTATTGCATTAGAATCATTTCCAAAAATACTTGCCGAAAATTCCGGTTTAAAAGGAAATGAAATCGTTGCCCAATTATACGCTGAACATGAAGCTGGAAAAGTTAATTATGGCTTAGATATTGAATCTACATCGGGAAGTCATGTTAAAGATATGGCAGAAAGTGAAATCCTCGATCTTCTTCTTGGCAAACAATGGGCTTTACGTTATGCAGTCAATGCTGCATGCACGATTTTAAAAAATTGATCAGATTATTATGGCTAAACGAGCAGGAGGCCCGAAACCTAAACAAGCAGCTGCTCAAGATGAAGATGATTAAATGCACATTTTGCTTATTTAATTAATTATTTTAATTTTAATTTAAAATTTATTATTTAACATCAACACCATATAAAAAGATATATGCATTTCGCTTTCATAAAATAACGTTCCAAGAAAATAATTAAATTTTCAATTTATAATTGTATTTTTTTTTTCTTCTGACAATAACATCATTTTAACAACATGTTTATTTGTTTATAAATATTAATCCTGCCATATTCCTTCACATTTAAAGGTATTTGTAAATTAAATAAAAATAAAATCTATTAAAAATTGATTTCTCGTTAAGAGATAATTAAATATTTAAAGTAGAATTATTCTTTTTTAACAATAAGTAACCCAAAGTTGTTTAATCTTTAGAGATATTTACACTAATATTTTATCTTTACAAATAGTATGATATCAGCTCCGGCGGATACATCTACACTTACTTTAGATCGCGAATTTCATAATAAATTGTTGGGAGTTAAATCATTCGCATCGGACATCAATCCACAAGGTTTTATTTTTATAATTAATATATAAGGATATTAATTCAATTTATTATGGTTTTTTTTAAATTATACTTAATTAGATGCTCAAAAATGCCGAATTTGGATAAATCGATTAACATCAACTTCTGATAACTTTTCAATAAATAATGAGAATCATTTGGCAGTAGTCGAGCTTGCAGAAACCAATATCTCCAACTTCTTCTAAATCAAATAAAAAAAGGAACACTTGAACCTCCTTTTACGGAACCACCACCACCTAATGATGTTGAACTACCGCCTCTTATTTTACAAAGTATTATTTTTATTTCTTTTATTTTTTATAATGAAATTTTTTGAGGTACTTTCCGAAAGTGGGAGGTATCATCCAAGGGGAGGGGGGGCTTAAACCCCCACCCCCTTCCCCGAAATCCTACAAGTTAAAGGAAAAATCTCTAGTTTTAGTAATAACTCTAAATTATTTCAGGATTGTTAGGGTGGTCTAAAAATGCTTCTAGATACATAAAATTTAAAAGCATTTTCCGCTGGTGTGTATTCCATATCCGCCAAACCTCCCTGCATACCCATCAGCTCCCCTCCAAAATAAATTTCTAGATACGCCAC
>JAKCPI010015646.1:0-21020 GCA_023213315.1 Euborellia annulipes | reverse complement strand
ATATATATATATATATATATATATATATATATATATATAGTCCAGTCGATAAAATGAAAAATAGGTGGGCTTTGGGAAGAAACTACGAAGTTAATGAAATTTTTACAGGTTATTTGGGGTACTCTAGGATGTCCTAAGTTTTCGAAAGAGGACCCTGTTGCAATTTGGTGGAGGGGAGAGGGAGGTAAATGCCTAAAAAATTTTGGACATTTTTCAGTTTTTGCTTTTATCTCGTAAACTAAGCATATGCTGTTCCCCATAGTTCAATGCAAAGAGGTAGAGCATTAAACTTGCTAAAGTTTGGTACATAAAACGAATTTGTAGACCAAATATTAACCAAGATACGGCCGATCAAAGTTAGACAAATTTTCTTGAAATGCCGAAAAATGAATAGTCGAAAAAATGTAGGCTCTGGGTCGTTTTCGACCCGAAGGTGCGGTGAGGGTTAAATGAAGAACTCTTTTAGATAGATCAAAATAAAATTGAAATATTCATAAACTGATAAAATTACTAAACCTCATAAATTCGCCTTGGCAAACAACTTCTCCTGGTGTATAAAAAGTCGGTGGACGTTCATTGAGAGCTGGAAGAATTGGATCAATTCTATCTCTTGCCAGACGTATGAAGACATTTTGTGACATCTTGAAGTTTATAATTTTATTTTATTAATACCGTTAATACAGAACTTATATGGATATAATTTATATGATATATTTAAGATTTATAATATACAGTATATCTTTTCAACATGCTTACAACCAGCATGCGCAAATCTGTTCTATATATCTATGGATAAGCTCAATTTGTTTTGTTTTTCTTTTTTCCAAAGAATATATATATCTTCAAATTTGCTATTCCAAAGAGAATGGGATTGATGATGACATTCAGCTCATCCTCATAGAGGCTAAATTGAAGAGAAATAAATCATCTCAACTACTATATAATAGGATATCAATTATTAAAATTTAATTTAAAATTCTAATCACAATTAATCATTGTTTAAAATCGTTTCTATAAATGGGCACAAGTGGATTAAACATCCACTCAATATGGAATAGAGTTTGTTATAAACATAATTATTAATAATGCAAATTTATAAGAGGGTGGATTTTTACCCATTTTTAATATCTCTTTATTCAAAATTAATTTGATTTCAAATTTATTTTGAATAAAAATGGAGAAAAATAAAACTATCATTTGTAACCTACTAAAAGAATAAAAGTAAAAAGTACTCACCATCTTTGAAAAAAAAAATAAAAAAATAAATATTAATTAATTAATCATGGATTTTTCTGGAAGAGAATTGTTATCAAAGCAAATTGGGCTGAAATTGAATAAATTTGCTCCTTTCGAGAATGGCGGGCGGCTGTCACTTGCATTTAACCTCCATGCCACAGATCATACATATATCCATGCCAGCCAGCTTCATGCTTGATCCATGCTTCCAATCATAGAAATTTTTTTGAAATACGTGATGCAAGCGACGAAATCCTTTCTCTCGTTATAATGACACAGATAAATGAAATTATAAGTTTTTTTTTATTTTTTTTATTTATTAGGGCTGACCCCTCGGTCATTCCTTTCACATCTTTTAATAATATAAAAGGCAATCTCTGTCTGTCTGTCTGTCTGTCTGTCTGTCTGTCTGTCTGTCTGTTTGTAACGCATAGACTCCGAAACTACTGGACCGATTTTCATGGAGTTTTTTTTTAATGGGTAGGGAATTTTCCGGGGGTGGTTTTAGGCTATCATTATATCGAATTAGGGGTAGGGAACCCCCCTTTTTGGGGGTTATCAATTACCCCATAGCAAAGCATTGGAAAACAGGATCTAACTCGCTTTATGAAAAATATATTTATCAAATCTTTAAAATGAAAAATAAAAACTCTTCCTCCCCCTAACAATTCGACATTTGAAAAGATTTTTCCGCTCTGCGCCCCCCCCCTATAATTTTTATTTTTTTTATTTTTCATTCGATTTTAATAAAATTTAAAATGACGCTTTCTTAGGGTGTAAATAATTGAAAAATGGTATTTTAGACCTCAGAAAGTCCAATCACCCCCCTGCCCCCCCTAAAATTTATTTTTCATTCGATTTTAATAAAATTTAAAATGTGGCTTTCTTAGGGTGTAAATAATTGAAAAATGGTATTTTAGACCTCAGAAAGTCCAATCACCCCCTGCCCCCCTAAAATTTATTTTTCATTCGATTTTAATAAAATTTAAAATGTGGCTTTCTTAAGGTGTAAATAATTGAAAAATGGTATTTTAGACCTCAGAAAGTCCAATCACCCCCCTGCCCCCCCTAAAATTTATTTTTCATTCGATTTTAATAAAATTTAAAATGTTGCTTTCTTAGGGTGTAAATAATTGAAAAATGGTATTTTAGACCTCAGAAAGTCCAATCACCCCCCTGACCCCCCCTAAAATTTATTTTTCATTCGATTTTAATAAAATTTAAAATGTGGCTTTCTTAGGGTGTAAATAATTGAAAAATGGTATTTTAGACCTCAGAAAGTGCAATCACCCCCCTGCCCCCCTAAAATTTATTTTTCATTCGATTTTAATAAAATTTAAAATGTGGCTTTCTTAGGGTGTAAATAATTGAAAAATGGTATTTTAGACCTCAGAAAGTGCAATCACCCCCCTGCCCCCCTAAAATTTATTTTTCATTCGATTTTAATAAAATTTAAAATGTGGCTTTCTTAGGGTGTAAATAATTGAAAATTGGTATTTTAGACCTCAGAAAGTGCAATCACCCCCCTGCCCCCCTAAAATTTATTTTTCATTCGATTTTAATAAAATTTAAAATGTGGCTTTCTTAGGGTGTAAATAATTGAAAATTGGTATTTTAGACCTCAGAAAGTCCAATCACCCCCTGCCCCCCCTAAAATTTATTTTTCATTCGATTTTAATAAAATTTAAAATGTGGCTTTCTTAGGGTGTAAATAATTGAAAATTGGTATTTTAGACCTCAGAAAGTTCAATCACCCCCCTGCCCCCCTAAAATTTATTTTTCATTCGATTTTAATAAAATTTAAAATGTGGCTTTCTTAGGGTGTAAATAATTGAAAATTGGTATTTTAGACCTCAGAAAGTGCAATCACCCCCCTGCCCCCCCCTAAAATTTATTTTTCATTCGATTTTAATAAAATTTAAAATGTGGCTTTCTTAGGGTGTAAATAATTGAAAATTGGTATTTTAGACCTCAGAAAGTTCAATCACCCCCCTGCCCCCCCCTAAAATTTATTTTTCATTCGATTTTAATAAAATTTAAAATGTGGCTTTCTTAGGGTGTAAATAATTGAAAATTGGTATTTTAGACCTCAGAAAGTGCAATCACCCCCCCTGACCCCCCTAAAATTTATTTTTCATTCGATTTTAATAAAATTTAAAATGTGGCTTTCTTAGGGTGTAAATAATTGAAAATTGGTATTTTAGACCTCAGAAAGTTCAATCACCCCCCTGCCCCCCCCTAAAATTTATTTTTCATTCGATTTTAATAAAATTTAAAATGTTGCTTTCTTAGGGTGTAAATAATTGAAAATTGGTATTTTAGACCTCAGAAAGTTCAATCACCCCCCTGCCCCCCTAAAATTTATTTTTCATTCGATTTTAATAAAATTTAAAATGACGCTTTCTTAGGGTGTAAATAATTGAAAAATATATTAATCAAATATTTAAAATAAAAAATAAATACTCTTCCTCATAATTAATTAAAATACATTTATCTGGACAACTCTTAGTCATATCCCGAGACGCCGCCCGCCAGGGCCTAGCGGGGTAGGGTTGCCGAAGGCAACCCTACCGCAGCTAGTACATATATAAAATTATAAGTTAGCATTAAAAATAAAAGGAAATTGATAATATGATTTAAAAAAAACGTGCTTGAGATGGATTTGAACTCGCGCAAGTTTAGTAAAGTGAGGATGGAAAAAATAATTTTGACCTCTCTACCAACTCAGCCAACTTGGAATTTATAAATATATCAAAAAAGTAGACCATATAAAAAACGTTGAATAAAAGACATTAAAAAAATTTTAATATTGCACATATGATATATCATTTTTTACTACGTTTTATGTAGATTAATAATATATAATTAAAATTTCGATTGCATGCATAGTTTTCAAAATTATCCAATGGCAAACGTACTCATTGTGAATGCCTTAATGTAATTAAATCAAAAACTCTATATAACATATGATACATGTTGATAATTCTTGAATTCCTCCTGATTCCAAATAACTAAACATCTTTTAATTATATGATCTAATTTTAGAGTTATTGATGATCAAAGTTAAGACTATTTTCGACCTTAATGACATCAACACCCAATTTTCTATATTATCGAAAAAGCTTATTTAGCATTGTCTGATTAAAACCAAATTTTTACCAGAGATTTATAATTAAAAAATGAGTTTTTTTCTAAAGTTTCATTGAGATTGGTAAAGAAATAAATAAAATATTGACTATTTTGTAAATTGAGTTTTAGAATTGGGATCTCAGATTCAAGCCTAGACCCGGTTCACAGAGCGCTCTCTTTACCCATTCGGGATCCCGAATTCTAAAACTCAATTTACAAAATAGTCAATATTTTATTTATTTCTTTACCAATCTCAATGAAACTTTAGAAAAAAACTCATTTTTTAATTATAAATCTCTAGTAAAAATTTGGTTTTAATCAGACAATGCTAAATAAGCTTTTTCGATAATATAGAAAATTGAGTGTTGATGTCATTAAGATCGAAAATAAGCTTAACTTTGATCGCCAATAACTCCCAAATTAGATCATATAATTAAAAGGGGTTTAGTTCTCTGGAATCAGGGGGAATTCAAGAATTAATGACATGTATCATATATTAGATAGAGTTTTTGGTTTAATTAAATCAAGACATAAACAATCTGACGTTTGCCCATTGAATTATTTGAAAACTAGGCATGATATTGCAATTTTGAATATAAATTATTAATCAGCATAAAACGTTCTAATAACGCATGCAGCTATAGGCCAATAGCATTATCTTCATGTCTACTTAAACTGTTTGAAAAATTGATAAAAAACAGATTAGAGCAATATCTTGAATCTAATTACAAACTCCCTCTTTTATCCTTTGGATTTCGATCGGAGTTATCGACAATGGACAGCTTGACCATTTTAGTTAACAGTATACAAGAGTCTTTCGCTGATAAAGGCTTTACAGTTGGAGCCTTTATAGACATAGAAGCTGCCTACGATAACGTAAATCTCAAAATACTATATGAGAAAATGGTTAATTTGGAAATTGGAACAGTGACTTCAAAATTAATCTTCAATCTCTTTTTTGATAGAAATATATATGTTAGAACTAACTCTGGTTTAAAAACTCGCAAGGTAGTTAAAGGAATCCCTCAAGGCTCGATCCTCAGTCCATTGCTCTTTATTTGCTATACGCATGATTTAATTAGCAAAGTCTCGGGTAACTCCAAGGTCCTGCAATATGCAGATGACGTAGTCATCTATTCTGCCGACAAGACTCTCAATAACTGTAGAGGTCATCTGAACAACTCAATGGCAAGGTTGCGGAACTATCTGAATGAAATTGATTTAAACATTTCAAGTAATAAGTCTTCAGTCTGTATATTTACCCGTAAAAGAATTCCTTCAATAAGTGATATGGTGTTAGGTGGACTTGAATTTCCTGTGTTTTCTAAAGTTAAGTACCTTGGACTGAATCTTGACTCTAAATTATCGTGGAAACCTCACATCACTTATCTTCAGGATAAATGTGCGAAGCCCATCAATATCATCCGAATGCTATCGTCGGTATCATGGGGAGCTAACCCATATTCACTATTAAATGTATACAAGGCTCTTATACGATCGAGGCTGGAATACGGGGGATTTCTGTTTGGATCTGCTAGCAAGTCGTCACTAGTTCCTTTGGATCGTATACAGTATAAGGCAATTAGGTGTTGCTTAGGATACGTATGGTCCTCCCCAACGAACGCAATGTTGATCGAGGCCGATGATCCTCCTTTATATATAAGAAGAATGAATTTAGCCTACAAATTTTATTTAAAACGGTCGAGTCGTAACTACCACCCTACTAGGGAGTCTATAGCTTCGCTTGTCTATAAATATTTCAACTCCACATGTTGGAACAATACAAATATACCCCCTTTAGTATTGGCAGCAATAAAAATTAATGAGCTTAATTTCAATGTGAGCAAATGTTCCATTGCTCCCAAATTTCATATAAATCCCCAAATCTCGTATCACAACCTGATAATAAATTCGGAAAATTGTAAAATAAAGACTACACAAGATATTGTAATTTATACCGACGGATCAAAGGCAAATAATAAGGTGGGTTGCGCGTTGTATGAATCCAAATCATCCTATTTTAAGCTATATCAGCTGCCTCCATCGCTGTCCAGTTTTTCAGCCGAGATAATTGCAATTCGTGAGGCTATCAGGTACATAGTAGATTCCTCTGCATCCTCAGGCCACATAATATCGGACTGTAAATCAGCGCTCATGGCCATACAAGCAGCACAAAAAGGGAATAAATCAGAAATAATAGAAGTCGAAATCCTGGAACTAGTTAAAAAAGCGGCTCAAAAGTTTAAAACAGTCACCTTGAGTTGGACAAAAGGGCATCAGAACAATCCTGGAAATATTATCGCTGACAGGCTGGCTAAAAGGGCATGCTACAATGGAATAAAATTGTCAGTGCCTACCCCATGGAAAGATGCTTATTCCATAACAAAATCAATAAATAAAACAGACTGGACAAATAATTGGAGTTACACTGCACTCACAAAAGGTCATTTTTTGTACCAAATAAAACCGATCCCTTCACCGCCATGGTTTAAAGACACCCCAAATCTTAGCAGAAAGGACATAATAATATTTAATAGGCTCAGAATTAACCATAGTTGCAGGCAATTTCACCTATACAGATTTTCCTTAGCCATCTCTCCCAAATGTAACTGTGGAGCGACAATGGACAGCCCAGAGCACCTCCTATTAAGATGCCCGCTTTATGCCAGCCAACGTAAAGAATTCTACCAAAATATTCAGCCCCATTTTCGAGATCCTCCTTCCTTCTCAGCCATTTTAAAAAACACAGATGAAGCCATAGTCAGAGCTACTGCATTATTCTTTCACAACACAAAGCTTGTCATATAACCAACACTCTGATCATTCTTTGTAAAGTGTTATTCATATTGTCTTTTTTTTATCAATGTTATTCCTATTAATGTTTTTTGTTATACTAATGTTATTGATATCAGTGTTTATTTATATGAGTGTTATTCATATTATGTTCTTTTACAAATATTATTCATATTAATTTTGTTTTATACTAATGTTATTTATACTAATCGTGTTTTTTTTATTTTTATTTTTATTTTTTTTTATTTTGTCTATATTATATATATTGTACTGACTTTGTTTTCGGCTTGTTTTTATATTGTTATTCATGTTGCCTTTATATTGTAATGTTTTGTTTTGTTTTGTTATATTAATTTGATAAGTATATATTTTGTAAACAATTTTAGCCCAATGGCGGGTAGCTAAACGGGCACAATAAAAAAAAAAAAAAAAAAAAACGTTCTAAAAAATGATATATCATATGTAGAATATTAAAAATTTTTTAATACTTCTTTTAATTTATGTTTCTTATCTGGCTTATTTTTCGCTAAAACAAATAAGTAAAGTGTGGCTCAAGTGGTTAATTCGTCCTCATGGAATTTATATTTTTTCCATTCTCACGTAACCAAACTTCGCGAGTTCAAATCCACCTCATGCACTTTTTTTTTTTATACTTCATGTGAAGGGGGGGGGGAGAGGCTGGCGCGCGCGCCAAAAATCACCTGGCACGGAGGCGGCAACCAAGTGTTGTTCTTTTGGATTATTTAAAAAAACCAAATGGCTTAAATAAGAATGCCTGGACCCCAATAATAGATAAATTAATAAATAACGGTTATCGTCAAAGTCTTATATGGCCTGAGTTGCCGAAAAGAAAGTGTGAATGAGTGTGAGTGTGAATGAGAAAAAAGTGTGTTTTTTTAAAAAATAAAAAAATAAAATAAAAAAAAAATCCGGAATTATAATAATAAGCAAGGGCTGATGAGGTAAAGGATTAAGGGTAGAGGGGGGCTAGGAGTGGGAATGTTTCATTCATACGCCGATTGAGGCGCTGTTGTCATATTTTTTATTGCAAACCCAAACACGGGAGGATCTTTATCATAAATGACATCATATTCCCCCCAGAGTTGGCAAGTTTTATCCCGCCGAGTATAATACACGGTTTTATACATGTATAAAACTATCGCGGATAAAACTAGGCCGATGTATAATAGGTATAAAATTGTAAAAAACCAACCCCCTCCCCCTGAAAAAACAGCTTAAAAACTTTTCATATTTTATAATGTTCTAAAGCATTGACAATGTTGTTTGCTTTTTAATTAGTGAATAATATAATCGAAATGTTAATAATTGAAAAATGAAATTTTATTTGAACTCCCTTTCTCGTCGGGTTTGCGCATGCGCATCCAAGTTTTATACATTTTATACGTTTAATACATTTTATACGTTTTATACAAGTTTTATCCCCGCAATTTTTGTATAAAACTGCAAAATCGTGTATAAAACCCAACTCTGATTCCCCCGATGATTTTTTTCTCACCATAGTAAGAATAAATATTCTTTATTAAAACATAGATTAAATTATTATAAATAATTTTAACTTCATTTATATATATGTATTTGTATATATATATTTATATGAAATAAATATTTTTTAAAAACTAGTTAGAGTCCCTGTATATCAGAGTCTGGCCATACGGGAACTTTTTTTCTATTGGTCGCGCCATCTTTCTTCCTGATTTTAGCGCCAATTCAAATTTTCAATGCATCTCTATGGGATTAAAAAATATTTCATTTAACTTTTATAAGGATACCCGTTCAAAGTATCATGAAATCTTTTTACAACATTATTTTAGAGGTTTCAATTTATAAATATTACTCATCATATGTTAAAAATCTCCATTAATTTTATTATATTGAGAATGCAAAGTTTAGGGTTATATTTAGCTGATTATAATCTTAAAATCACTTTTAATTTTGAGTTTATGTATATTTATATATGTATTTAGCTTACGATTTATTTTCCTAATTATAAAATTGAGTTTTCTAAGAAAATAATCGATTTAAAAAAGAATAAAACAAATATAAATAACGTTAGTAATTAACTCATTGCAAAAATAATGAAATCTTTTAAGAATTTTCTTTATTATTAAAAAATTATAATTTATACAAAATTTGAACTCAGAGATATTATATAATAGAATTAAAAAAAAAACAACATGTTTTCAATATCAGCCGTAAAGGGGGGAGGAGGCTTTTAAATCCCGCAGTGCCCGATTCTAAATGACTGAGGCATAAAATGAAAAACAAAATACCAAATTTGAGAAAAGATACTCGACACATATTTTTAGATCAAAAAGAGAACTTCTGGGCACCTTATATTTATGTCCATGATCAAGAGCGGGTCCAGAGAAGTTTCTTAGTGGGGGGGGAGTAATCTGGTGTAACTGGTCGCTCAGCACACAATTTTTTCTTACTTTCGGTAATTTAAAAGTGCATTTCGTTTTTCTTACTTTCGGTAATTTAAAAGTGCATTTCGTTTTTGTTTACCAGAATATATTTACAAATCAAATTTGTAAGTATTAATTTTCAAAATTTTATATTAAAAATAAAATTTTAATATCAAAAATTTTTTTTCTCGAATCTCGGGGGGGGGGGGAAGGGTAATTGCCCGCTTTCCCCCCTTGTATTTGCCCTTGCCCGTGATAAAGTCAAAGCTCTTATCAAATTTTTCACATATAGAGTAGGCCTAATTTATAAATTCCAAATGTATATTTTAAAAGGAAAAGTAAAGGAAAAATAATTCATTCATTTAAATAATATTCTTAAGATTATTCACTTTATTTTAGTAATAAATATTACATATATAGCTATGAGAAAGTGAAAAATGACAGATTGGGAAATGTCAAATTCAAATGTTTTTTCATTAAATAAATTATTTTGAGTGGTTTTACTTTCTTTTTTTTAGTATATAAATAATCATTAAACTATTAGCTTCTGTTTCTATGAGTTTTTTTTTGAATAAAATTATTATATAATTAATTAACAAAAAAAAATCATTTTTTCGCCATGTATTCAATGGAGCGGTCGGAAGAAAGATGGCCGACAATTCTAACGGTCGCTCGTATGGCCAGACTCTGATATATAGGGACTCTAAAACTAGTTGATTTTTAGCGCCATCTCTTAAGCTAAAGAGAATTTAAATTATTTATATTCTTAGATTCTTAATATTTATTTGGCTTCTTCTTTTCCATCTTCTCTGCTCTAACAAATTTTCAAGAAACTGATTCATTCCTTTGTTAAAAATTAATTTATAAATTTAAATCAATTAATAAATTCAAAAAATGGCCCTACACGTGCCCAAGGCACCTGGATTTGCCCAATTATTAAAAGAAGGAGCTCGGGTATGTATTATTGTATATGTGAAAATCAGCTTTTTATTGTCTTCACATGGTTTCCATATAAGGTCATAAAAAATTTATTTCTTTTTTTAATATTTAGCATTTTTCTGGCTTAGAAGAAGCCGTATATCGTAATATCAATGCGTGCACTAATTTTGCACAAACAATTAAGACTGCCTATGGACCAAATGGCATGAATAAAATGGTAATCAATCATTTGGAGAAGCTATTTGTTACGAATGATGCAGCTACAATCATAAGAGAACTTGAAGTGGAACACCCTGCTGCCAAATTAATGATTTTTGCCTCACAAATGCAAGAACAAGAAGTTGGCGATGGAACTAATTATGTTATCATCTTTGCTGGAGCCCTTTTAGAGCAGGCTGAAGACTTATTAAGAATGGTATTCTTATTTTTAATTAAATTATTGCAGGCAAACCTACGTAAAATAATGATATCTTCCACAATGAAAACTGGTTCACTTTATTTCTTAAATCATCGAGACTTTCTGGGAAAGTCACAGACACAGGATTATAGTCTAATCTTTACAATCAAGTACCCAGCCACTCAAAGGGCACTGGCGTGATTCATTCGTGATTCTTTTGTTCTTCTTTTTGGGATTTTTTTTTTTTTTTTTTTTACAACTTGCAGAGGTCCGGACCAAATTGTTTCGGTCCTTCGGTTGCAGTTCGATAAAAAAAAATTTAAAAATAACTAGGGAATTCTCGGCTGCCCGAAGGGCTCGCAAATTGAATGGTTTTTGACCGAAGAAAGCCGAACCGAAGCCAACACTAATGAAACAACTTGCAGGGGTCCCGACCTAATTGTTTCCGGCCTTGCAGTTCGGTTTCCTTCGATTAAAATAAATTTTAAAAAGCTAGGGAATTTTCGGCTTTAGTGACACTTGAAAATGAAAAGAACGAAAGAATCATGACATAATGAGAAAATATCAAAAGAGTGAACTAGTCAGCCAGCGCAAGAGCTTGGCACTTGATTGTAAAGATTAACCGAATTATATACATGTTTAAAATTGACCATATCTGCCCTACAAAGCACAGTTATCTTCGGACATATTCATTACTGATAATTCAGTGTCATTATCTCACCCCTTTGAATAATAAACATGATAACTCTTTACGGAAATAATATAATAATTACATATATACAATAGAAAGTCACCATCATTGAGTACTTTCTTACCAAGTCGAGTACCATCCCCCCGTGGCCGATAGGTTACAGATGTTGACATTTGTCAATATTGATCAAGTAACTCTATGTATACAGTACTTATCCTACATCTTCTCTCTCTTAATTCTTTTCTTTCTCCTTTAGCACTTTAGCTACAAACGATTAGGTGATTCTTCGCTCATATCTCCTTTCGGATTATCCTCTCATTCATCCATCACCCCTTCTCCTAATTTATTGTCTAGCGTTTTTTATTTCTCTACTTGAGTTGGTGCTTCTGTGTCTATATTATTCTCTATTTTTTTTCCTCATATTAGTAAACATTCCTATTTGTCTTCTAACACTTATCTGGCTTCAAATAACTTATATCTTTCTTTGCGTAAATTTCTCACGTTTATTTGGTCCTTTTCGTGTATCTTGTTTTAAATATGAAGCGGCCTTAAAATTTTTTTAAATTTCCTAAGCTATTGATTCAATTTTTCGGACTTCAAACCAAACTTTTCGGGAGGGCATATGTTTCTTGCATTTAAATTTAGTAATAGTGATCTCTTTTTTTTGGCAATCTTCTGACACCATGTATATACAAGACGAGATAACTAATTAAAAATAGTAATAGTCTAATAATTATATATAAACAATCACTAACATCAAGTACAGTGAGGGACAATATTAAGTCCCACCCATACTTTTTCTACTTGTGATTATTTCATTGTTTTTAAAAAAATATTATATATTTTTAAATGGTAACTTTCAGGGTTCAAACCTAGAAAATTTCCAATAAAGATTTTCATTTTCTTTTATAAAAATAATGAAATAATCACAAGTAAAAAACGCATGGGTGGAACTTAATATTGTCCCTCACTGTATCAGCACCCCCATTTCTCAAAAAATTTCTTATGCTTTGGAGGGCAGATATATGCTGTTTTCTCACTAAATGATAAAATAAAATGACAAAACCTTAATTTGAATATTAATTAGATTACCAAATCTCATAATATCTCATCTTTTATTAAATTTATTATTTTTACAAAAGAAATAATAATGGGGCTTTCTTCATCGACTTTTCAAGGATGTCGATAAAAAAAAATAAATATTTTTCTTTTAGTGTCGAATATATCCTCCTAATAAGCTAAAATGAAAGTTTCAATTATTTTAAAACGAATAACATTCTTTTTTTTTATTAGTTTTTTTTAAAAACTCCTATTTTAAATAATTTAACTTTTTTATATTAAAAGGGATTGACACCTTCGGAGATAGCAGATGGCTATGAACTTGCTCTTGAAAAAGCTCTTGAAGTATTACCCAAAATCACCTGTTACGAAATCAAAGATTACAGAAATGAAGAAAACGTAATCCGCGGACTTCGCAGCTCTATTATGTCAAAGCAATATGGTTTTGAAGACTTTCTGTCAAAACTTATTGCTAAAGCTTGTGGTAAGTTTTTAGTTATCTATCATTCAAATTATTTTTTTTTAGATGATAAATATAAGTAAAATTTTTTTTTCTTTCTAGTTTCAGTTCTCCCAGAAAATACCTCTTTCAACGTTGACAATATAAGAGTTTGTAAAATTCTGGTAGGTGTTTTTAAAAACTATTAGGTATATGGAGACTTTTCAAGGTCCAAACAGGGTGACAGAAATATCTCTTTTTGTTAAAAGCATCCATTTAAGAGAAATTACAAATACTACATTGATATATTACAAATTTAATAAATGATTTTTAACAATGATTTATTAAAAATTTAATTTTTAATAAATCATTGAAACTTATGACAATATTATTTATAATATCTCATATATATATAAATATTTCAGCTAGAGCCTAAAAGTGATAGTTTAAATCTAGCATCTATTTAATTAGTTACTAAATTAAATTTTCTTTTTAAGGGATCTGGAATGACCAATTCTGAAATGCTTCATGGAATGGTTTTTAAACGGCAAGTGGAAGGCGATATTACTAAAGTTACTCAAGCTAAAGTGGCTGTATACACATGTCCAGTTGATATTGCACAAACAGAAACCAAGGTATTTAAATAAACTTAAATTTTACCGGTATACTTAACTACTTGGAATTGGCCATGGATTAGACTAAATAAATTCTTAACTTGGAAATATTTTACCAATCTCAAAATATAATTAAATTAAATGTACTTTTTTTGTTATTTAGGGCACAGTTTTAATTAAAAATGCCGAAGAATTGATGAAATTTAGTCGAGGTGAAGAATCGATTTTAGAACAGCAAATTCGCTCAATAGCCGAGGCAGGAGCCAAAGTTGTCGTTGCTGGTGCTAAATTTGGAGATCTTGCCCTTCACTACCTGAATAAATACGGTTTAATGGGTGTACGTCTTAACAGTAAATTCGATGTTCGTCGACTTTGTAAAACTGTAGGAGCTACTGCCCTTCCTCGACTCACAGCACCAACAAAAGAAGAAATGGGATATGCTGATGTTGTCCAAGTATGTTTATTTTTAATTTATATTAAAGTGAATTTATTAATATGTAATACCAATGTTAATGAGTGTTTTTTTTGAAACCAGGTTGATGAGCTTGGTGACACTCAAGTTGTTATTTTTCGCCTAGAAGGAAATGAATCTCGTATTGCTACGATTGTAATTCGTGGATCCACAGAGAATTACATGGATGATATTGAGAGATGCATCGATGATGGAGTTAACACTTTCAAAGGACTAACTAGAGTAAGTTTTAATTATAATCTATTGGGGTTGGAGAAGAAGTCTCTCTGTAATTGGAGTTATTCTCTTTTGAGAGATTGGAGAAATTAATATATATATATATACTGTAGAAAAAAGTAGATTTATAGCTGGATAAAAGTTGTTGATGAGTAGAAGGATGAAGAAAGAAAAGCAGCTAGTATTTATTTAATTTATTTAACACCCATTAGGCTGACTCGGTCTTGGTCGAGACCATCTTCAGAACTACAACATAGCAAGGATTAGGATAAATTTTAAAATTACACTTTTCTTTAATAATAATAATAATAATAATAATAATCCTCCTTTAAGCTAGAGATTCCTTGTCGATACTTGGAGCAGATGGTATGCTGTAGGGGTAATAAAAGGCAAATTTTTTGTTTGGCTTTTATTTGGGAAACTTAATTTTGTCCGACCAATGTGTATACAAGTAAATTGGTTTCGGTTTCGAAGGAAACCATTTTCAAGGCCTGAAAATGAAAATACAATTTGTTTTTACATCGTAAAACCACAACAGAAGGAAATTTCAACAAAGTGTTGAACAATAGATCATTGGAAAAACAATACAATTGGTTGTTGGACACACCTCAGTTCCCAAATTGTTTTCGTAAACGAGGCACCTGCATGCAACTGATACGGGCTTGTGTGAGTATCAGCCAACTACAAAAAAAACCATATATTTTTATTTTTTATATATAATTTTATATATGTATGTATGCATGTATTTATTATTTAGATTTTAGCATTTTAATTTTATCTCATTGAGTCTGGGGTTAGGGGATTCGTTATTTCCCAAATTGCGTTTGCAAACGCTCCCTAAATTTTTAGGTTTTGACCTAAAAAAAAATATCAAACCCATATCAACCCTTAATATTTATATTAAACCACTCTCCACTCCGAAATATTCTCTAAAAAATTGGAAGTTCTTGCTTTAGCTTGGCTACTTAAATTATGCTTAGACTGAAATTACTCGAAAGTTAGTTTAGGAAGTAAAATGTCTACATCTAATGCAAGTGGTCATAACTTATATGATATTGTAGAATATATGAAATCTCATCATTTTATTGTTAAAAGAAGTAGAATTCAAAGAAAAATAACAAATATATATAACTACTTCTTTTAACAATAAAATGATGAGATGTCATATATTTTACTATAAGATTAAAACCGAAGAGGGTTTCTGCATTACAAAAATAAGCCATTTAGCGAGAGGTTACCTAACTGACTCGAACTCATGCAATCGGCCCTTAATCATCTTGCATTCATTATACAATATATTATTGATTTTTTTTTTAGGACGGAAGATTCGTTCCTGGAGGAGGTGCCAGTGAAATTGAAATGGCACGTGAAGTTGCAAAATTTTCAGAAACTCAACCAGGTCTTGAACAATACGCTGTTAGCAAATTCGCTATTGCATTAGAATCATTTCCAAAAATACTTGCCGAAAATTCCGGTTTAAAAGGAAATGAAATCGTTGCCCAATTATACGCTGAACATGAAGCTGGAAAAGTTAATTATGGCTTAGATATTGAATCTACATCGGGAAGTCATGTTAAAGATATGGCAGAAAGTGAAATCCTCGATCTTCTTCTTGGCAAACAATGGGCTTTACGTTATGCAGTCAATGCTGCATGCACGATTTTAAAAATTGATCAGATTATTATGGCTAAACGAGCAGGAGGCCCGAAACCTAAACAAGCAGCTGCTCAAGATGAAGATGATTAAATGCACATTTTGCTTATTTAATTAATTATTTTAATTTTAATTTAAAATTTATTATTTAACATCAACACCATATAAAAAGATATATGCATTTCGCTTTCATAAAATAACGTTCCAAGAAAATTATTAAATTTTCAATTTATAATTGTATTTTTTTTCTTCTGACAATAACATCATTTTAACAACATGTTTATTTGTTTATAAATATTAATCCTGCCATATTCCTTCACATTTAAAGGTATTTGTAAATTAAATAAAAATAAATCTATTAAAAATTGATTTCTCGTTAAGAGATAATTAAATATTTAAAGTAGAATTATTCTTTTTTAACAATAATAACCCAAAGTTGTTTAATCTTTAGAGATATTTACACTAATATTTTATCTTTACAAATAGTATGATATCAGCTCCGGCGGATACATCTACACTTACTTTAGATCGCGAATTTCATAATAAATTGCTGGGAGTTAAATCATTCGCATCGGACATCAATCCACAAGGTTTTATTTTTATAATTAATATATAAAATATTAATTCAATTTATTATTTTTTTTTAAATTATACTTAATTAGATGCTCAAAAATGCCGAATTTGGATAAATCGATTAACATCAACTTCTGATAACTTTTCAATAAATAATGAGAATCATTTGGCTAGTCGAGCTTGCAGAAACCAATATCTCCAACTTCTTCTAAATCAAATAAAAAAAGGAACACTTGAACCTCCTTTTACGGAACCACCACCACCTAATGATGTTGAACTACCGCCTCTTATTTTACAAGTATTATTTTTATTTCTTTTATTTTTTTATAATGAAATTTTTTGAGGTACTTTCCGAAAGGGAGGTATCCAAGGGGGAGGGGGGGGGCTGCAACCCCCACCCCCTTCCCCGAAATCCTACAAGTTAAAGGAAAAATCTCTAGTTTTAGCACAACTCTAAATTATTTCAGGATTGTTAGGTGGTCTAAAAATGCTTCTAGATACATAAAATTTAAAAGCATTTTCCCGCTGGTGTGTATTCCATATCCGCCAAACCTCCCCGTATACCCATCAGCCCCCCCTCCAAAATAAATTTCTAGATACGCCACTGAAAGCTGAAATTTGGTTTTGTTCTTCATTTACATTATGTTGATAGTGGAATGAAAAAATATGAAATTTTCAATATAAACTAATATTTCAAATTTTTAATTATTTATAATACAAGCATTTACAGCAACTAATTTTTTTTATGCCTTTATAAACATGACCATACATATTTACAAAAAACTAATCTAATTTGTACCATGGTCGTCTTATCAGGGTGTAGTAGCCAGAATAAAAACACGAGATTACCATATAGGTTTTTATTAACAAAAACGTTGCATTAATATACAATAATCAGTGATAATAATGTTGTTGTTTTAATGTCTGTAGTTACTTCTGACTAATTCAATTGGTTGAAATCATCATACAGCGCCATAGCCAGAAAATCTTTTTGGGGGTTCATAAGATCTGAGAGGAAATCCTCTCAAATGAACATATTTATAAAATATATTTTTATAATTTTCAACAATATTTACACCATGTTTTTCTCTCCCAGGTATATATTCATTTCTCTTTAGGTATAATTTTTCGGGATTTAGGTTTGGGAGGGATATATATATATATTTATATATGGTATATAGAATGGTGTCAAACATTTACTGCCTGTGTACTTTGAGAGGTAATATTTAAGCCTCACCCCACTGATATTTATCATGAGAGTGTTTCAATGTTTTTATAAAAGATTGAAATCTTTTATTTTTTAAACAATTAAATAATCACATGAGAAAACACTTGCCCCTAAGGCTACTCGGCCACTGATTCCGTGTTTGGCCTGGTGAGGCCGAGCTTAGCAGAAAGATCCCCCACTGTGTATCTGAATGGAACCTCATCGATTGCATCAGACTTTTCGGGTAAGTTCGCCGGTCACGGCCGGCGCCTCATCCAATCCTGTTTGCATTGGGATTTTTCTGGCTTGTTCGGCCAAAACTTGAATACATTTAATTGAAATCTTATTGTAATAAAATTATCATCTAAGAAATGACGAAAATCGGGTGGAGTGGAGGCATGATTGGAGGTACGTTCGGTCATATTCTAATTCATCCTTTCAACGACCGAAAATTATTTCAGCTGAACAGTGCACAGTAATTGCCAAAGTTAAATTCCACCCATACATTTTTCTCCAAGTGTTTATTTTATTGTTTTTATAAAAGATGATGGACTTTATTGGAAAATTTTCATTAGGGATTTTTAATATTTAAAAAAATGATCATAGTAGTACTTATTAAAGGAGGAAGAAAGTTACATTCAGGTTGAAGGTTTTACTAAATAAAAAAATATTTTAAAAATTTTACAATGTTTATTTAAGTATATAACATTTAAAATATATTATTCAGAAAACTTAGGACGTTTCCGTTTATTTTTTTGTCGAGCTGCTTTCGCTAAAGGCAAAGCTTCTTCAGTGCCTTCTAGAATTCTTCCTTGACCAACTAGAGGTTTTGCAAGCAATGCAGAGAGTTCTTTTTTTAAGAAATTGACGTGACGTTTCATTTTTGAGCAGGTCTCATCCGAGGCACGTTTTGGTAAATCCTCCTCATCTAATTCTAAATCCATTGACAATTTTTGCATTTCCACCCAACCCTTATCTCGATTTGCACGGCGAAATTTAAAATCTGCCGAATCTAATTTTTTTGCTAAATCAACGCGTTTTTTTACAGCTTTAAGCCAAATAGATTCTACTGGGAAATCATTTGGAATTTGGTCCCTCTCAAGGGATTTCCATAATCTGAAGAACTGATGTGTTTCTCCAGGCTCTACAAGAATTAGCGTTAATCCATCAGAGTGGGCCCGAGCGGTACGACCACTGCGATGTACATACGATTCAGCAGTTCGAGGAACCTAAGAAATATTAAAGAAATAAGAGGCTGATATCATAAGGCTGAACGAACACAAATTGAATAAAAACGTTGTCGAACAAAACGTTTTTGACTAATCGTGCCTAAAACTGTTTTTTTTTTCAATGCTTCTCTATGGGTCAACGCACACAGAGGAGGTAAAACACAAGTGAGCATGATTCGACATCATTGAACAAAATGCGTTGAGCGTTTTGCTCAATCGGTGTGCGTTGGCATTCTGCCATTGAGCAAAAAAATGCCAACGCACACCGATTAGGCAAAAATGCTCAATGGCAAAATCATTTTGGTGAATGGCAAAACATTTTTCCTAATCAGTGTGCTTTGGCATTGAGTAAAACGTTTTGCTCTTGGACAAAACGTTTTGTCCAAGTGAGTTTTGCTCAATTGGTGAGTTCAGCATAAGAGTTATCAAATAATGTTAAAATAATATACCTGATAATGAATAACATGTTGAACTCCTGGAATATCTAATCCTCGTGCTGCTACATCAGTTGCAAGAAGAAGTCCATTTGAATTGGCTTGAAATCGTTCCAAATTTTTTAAACGCTGCTTTTGCGGAAGAGAAGCATGTAACGGATAGGCTTGACAATTAAGTAGTTTCAATATATTAGTCAATCGACGGACACAATCGATACTATTACAAAAGACAAGAGTTCGTCCAGCGTGTTTTGTTATAAAATAATATAAATAGAGATCTTTCTCAACTAAAGTACATTGAATTCGTGATTCCGTTAATGTGGATGCTGTTCTGGTTTCTGACGTTATATCTACTATTTTTGGATTAGGCATGCCAACAGCAGAAACAATTTCATCTAATTTTTGTGCAGGAGTTTTTCGATCTTTATGCCGGACTGGATCATGTGTAAGAGTAAGAGTTGCTGAGAAAACAAAATTTTGTCGTCTTTTTGTAAGATCAGGATCAACATTGATACGTTTAAGTAACTGTTTTAATTCTTTAAAATGTCCACGTTCAAGCATTCTATCAGTTTCATCAATTGCAAGAAAATGGATGTCATTCACGCCTTCGCTCAGATGAGGATTTCCTTCTTCAAGCAAATCCCAAAGTCGACCGGGAGTTGCTACAACAATATCAGGCCGACGCTGAAGAAGACGTTTTTGTTTTTCAGGCGCAAGTCCTCCAACAAGAACAGAAACTTTAATTGTCGTGTAACGAGCGGCAGCAGATATATGACGACCAACCTTAAAAAAAATTTATTTATAATAAATATAGACTATGAAAAAAGAAGTTCTGTACTATAATAATTTGAAATTTGAAGAAATGAATTTTGATGTATTCTAGTGATATTGTAATGATATCAACTCTATGATTGTTGGAAAACCTCCAGAATTAATTACCTGAATAGCTAATTCTCTTGTTGGGGTCAAAACAAGAGCCCAAAGTTTAGGTTCATTATTTAATTCTTTTTTTTTTAAGAATCCCAGCTAGTATGGGCAAACCAAAAGCAAGGGTTTTTCCACTTCCAGTTTCGGCTGCTCCTAAAATATCTTTTCGTCCTAAAATAGCTGATGGTAATGTTTTTTTCTTGAATTTCAGTAGGTGTCATGAACTTTTGTTCAGCGAGAGATTTAAGGATTGGATTTGGGAGTCTAAATGACGACCAAGCTTCCATGTCCTCAATTTCTTCATTGAGAATATTTTTAGATTCCAATTTAGGTTTAGGAATATCATCTTTTCTCTTTTCATCATTTGATTTTATTGATAATTGTGATTTAGTCTTTTTTTTCTTCTTTTTTACAGTTTCATTTGGACTTGTGTTTTGTTCTGTATCATTTATTGATAATTGTGACTTAATCTTTTTTTCTTCTTTTTTACAGTTTCATTTGGTTTTATGTTTTGTTCTGTATTTAAAATTATTTGTCCCTAGAAAAGAAAGGAAATCTGGATTAAATAATATATAGTATAGGTAGG
>JAKCPI010015645.1:0-11222 GCA_023213315.1 Euborellia annulipes | reverse complement strand
GTGTGCAGCTAGTAGAAATTTAAAATTCGTTGACTGACCTTTCGAGATACGCTATATTAATTCTCTTCTAAAAACAAATATATCCTCTTCATATTAATAAAATAATAATATTAATAAAGTCTTTTTAGAATTATGATACTGTAATCTTCTTAAGAGATTATAAACCCCCCCCCGTCCCCTAACCACACAATCATCCAGAGAATATAATATGAGAGAGAAACCAAAGAACAGTCAGTACAACAAGAACAACAAACATCCACTATACTATATTCATATAAAGTGTATATTATATATAATTGAAACAAGATTTCATTTCAAAATGACGAAATATAATATGAGATTAACAAAATCTGGTGTGGCCGACATATAACCGGTGAAAGGATTTCAGTTAATAATTTAATGGCCAAAAATAATAAATAAATGACTTTTGACTCAAGTATTTTTTGCATAATATAGATCTGGCAACATTACATTTATCAGCTATTTATTTTAAATCTTAAAAGCCTTCAATTTTATTTTATTTATAATATTACAATGATTAATGTAAATCAGTTTAAACACAATGGACGATTTGCGAGAAAAAATATCTTAAAATGGAAAAAAAATGTAACTGACAGCGAGAAAAGAGTATTATTTTATGCGACGTTGCCAGACTGGTCTGAGTCTCGTGACTTCCTTATTTTTTAATTTGGCCTACTGTCATTTTGGAGAATTTTTTGACTTTATTGTTAAAATATCTTTAAAAACCTTCGGCAGAATCTTTTGATTTTATGTTTAACGTATTCCTCGGAAGTTAATTAATAAAATGTAAGTTTTTTTTGTTTTTGTATCTGATGCAGAGGTGGCTATATAATTCGATATGTGTGCGTTTCGTCGACATTCCCCATAGACTACGTGTTAAATTTCAATTTTTTTAATAATTAATTACACGATAACCCTGCGTCAGATCTGCTTCAAAATTTTATTTTATACTCATGTGATAGTGATTAATAACATATTTAAAAATTAGCTTTTAATCTAATAAAGTGCTTTAATGTCCGAACAACATTAAACATTTCATTTTTTTTTTTTTTGGATTTGTTGTTAAATTTCATTTTTCCGTAGTCTTTTTACCATATGATAATATTCCCTCAGCCATTTCTTCATTTCATATTCATAAGGTAAAAAAAAAAATCTCAAAAATGTAATTTTTTATTTCTTTCTTCTTTACCACCGGAGATTGGATAAAAAGAGAGAAAAAAGCTTTGACGTATGAAAACAAAAAGAATTTAATGTGTTCATAAAAATAAATATATTCTCTAGACTAAATGTCTGATTTTCTCAATATTCAAAGTAAATGAATTCTAACTGTGACTAGTCGCACACCAGATTTTTTGTGTCGAGATATATTTAGTTTCCGATAGCACCTTAGTTTCAAACTTGCATTTTAAATGTTGACTGCTTCAAATAAACTATGGTTATTTTTCAAAATTTTAATCTCATATTTGGACATTTTATACACAATATAGAATCGTAAATAAATACAAAATTTCATAAGAATTGGAAAATTTTTTTTTAAATGTGTAAAAGGTTAAGGGGACCGCCCCTTTTGAATAGAAATTAGAGGTCGTCCACATATTACGTAACGCGTTAGGGGGGGGGGGGGGTTCTGAACAAAACGTTACTAATTGTGACATAGGGGACCCGGGGGTTTCTCTAACGCAGCGTTTTACTTTCTCTTACCTATGTATATATGTAATATATATATAGAGAGAAAGTATTGGTTTCATGTCAAAAATTCGATGTCGAGATTTTGATGGATCTTCGCGTTTTGAGGTCCCCTGAATCCAAAAAAAGTGATTTTCGCGACATGGTCTGTCTGTCTGTGTGTCTGTGTGTGTGTTGTGTGTGTGTTCAATTTTAAGCATGAAGGAATTGAGCTAGGAAGTTGAAATTTTATATTTAAGTTAGGCAGCCCCCGGGACCGGAAAAATAAGCTTTTAATCAAAATCGGCCAAAGGGTACTAGTACTTTACTGATGTACTTTTTCAGTTTTTTTCAATTTTCTCAAAATTCACTCTAACGATTTTGATTAAAATTCAAAAATCAATTATTTTTTTAGATGCTCTTTCAAATGTATATTCTCGTTTTGCCCTCAAAATTGTTTGAAGCACACTTTACTCTTGTGCTTCATAGAAAAGATAGGAGAAATGGTTGCCATGGTAACAAAATATAAATATTTTCCCATACTTATAAATTTTACATCTTGAATTTTAATATATCGGCGGAAACTAAATATATGTCGACACGAAAAATCTGGTGTGACAAGCACAGAACACAACTTTCGATTACCGAAGGTAAGAGAAAGTTGTGTGCTGTTCGACCAGTCACACCAGATTTTTCAAAACTATGAGGCGCGCCTCCCTGGGAAGGCGCGAATATTAGCCACAAAGAGCAATTTAACTAAATGATTGCTAAGGTCTTATAAATAATATAATATAACTTAACAGTTAAGTTTGTATTAATAACTTTAGTATATTAGTCCCTTCAAGGAAGAGGTTTTTTACACAGTTCAGCCCTGTGGATGGTCGCAAATCTGACCGAAACGTCGGCTAATAAACGAAACAATCTTAGCTGCTCTTTTTTTTACTATATAAATACATTTTTTTTGCAATAAAAATTTTTGTGTTTGTATTAGTTTATAAAATGGGAGGGAGGGAGGGGGGGGTAAGGGAGGCGTTATACAACTAAATAATTTTAAGGGAGGCGTGGAAACCACTGCTCTAAAGTAAGTGTGACATAACAATTCAAAGTTGGGAAAAAAAAAGGTCGAATGATTTTCACAACAGGGAAACATGGAGTGATTATTTGAGTCACGAGAGGGAAAATTTACTAAAAAAAAAGGAATTTTATACTGCCCCCCCCCCCGGGGGGAGGTCTATGTTGGGACATAATATTTATTTCTATGTGACTAACTGTGACATGGGAGGGGGGGACTAGAAAATCATCAAAAAAAGGCGTTACGTAATATGTGGACGACCCCTTAACGTGGAAATCCCCATATAGGGATTTTACATTGGCTCTCTGGAAGGAAGATCTGGAAAATGAATTTGGAAAAATCTGTAATACGTACATCAGTAAAGTGTACTTTAAACAATTTTCACGAAAAATTTTACTGATATACTTTTTAAAGGGCATCTAAAAAATAATTGATTTATGAATTTTAATCAAAATCGTTGAAGCGAATTTTGTGAAAATCGAAAAAAACTGAAAAAGTACATCAGTAAAGTATTAGTACTCTTTGGCCGATTTTGATTAAAAGCTTATTTACACGGGCCAGGAGGGTAGAAAACTTAAATATAAAATTTCAATCTCCTAGCTCAATTTCTTCATGCTTAAAATTGAACACACACCCACCCACCCACATACAGACAGACAGACCATGTCGCGAAAACCACTTTTTGGATTCAGGGGACTTCAAAACGTGTATTTCCATCAAAATCTCGACATCGAATTTTTGACATAAACTCCAATAAGCTTACTTTCTCTCTATATATATTAATATATATATAAAGGTAAGAGAAAGTAAAAAGATAATTTCGTTTATTTTATTTTTTCCGTTACCGTTAACAAGTGTTAAATAATTACATCCTTTTTTTTTTTTTTTTTCTTTATCATCTTAATTTGATTATGACAAGAGAATTTTCTTCTTTCTCACCTCTTATGTATTTATTTACGTTCTTTTTCTCTTTTTTTTTTTTACAAAGAGATAAAAGGGAATTTTTTTTAAATTACATTTTCTGAAATTTTAATTAATTTTTTATTTCCTCTTGAGTTTCCTTTATCACAAAAAAAAAAAAATACTCTTTATTTGATCTTAATAGAGTTCGTCGTGTCCTCCTCTTCACCTTGACCTTTTTTTTTTTAATTAAAGTTCAAACAGCTGCATAATTAAATTATAAGATTTTCCTTCTCAATAAGTAGCCTTATTTAATTATAAAAATAACAAGTTTATTACTTTCTCTTACTTTGAGTTAGTATTCTTATTGTTTGAAGGACACTTTACTTTACTCTTGTACTTCATAAACCCCAATTGATTGATTGATAGGCACAAGGGGTTACTGTTCTACAGCCTAGAGGCGGAAACTAAACAAAAAAAGTAAAATCTGGTGTAACTGTTTGCACATAAGACAAGTTATCCTTAAGTGGTGTTGCTGGTATTTATTAGTTTTCAAAGTGATATTTCCAGATATTTCGGAGACCTATCGAACCTCGCCTTTTCTTAACCAAGTGCAGCAATTTTTCAGTCAACTCGTTTCAGGTAATTAATAAAAAAAAAAAAAAAAAAAAAAAAAACATTGTGTGGTTTTATGAAAGCACGATGCAAGTGAAACTTTTTTTTTTCGGATCGTAGGCGTTTGTTTAACTGAAAATTTTCAGAAAATTATTCAATTAAGAGAATTAAAATCGCGTTTTTAATCTTAAGTTCCATTTGGATACCAGATGGCTTAAATAGAAGTCGCCTCAACCCACAATATATATATTAATTACAACGGTTATCGTCTAAAGTCTTAAATGGCCTAAGTTGCCGAAAAGACTGTGTGGAATGTGTGTGTGAGTGTGAGTGTGAATGAGAAAAAGTCTGAATATTTTTTGTTAAAAAAAAAAAAAAAAAAAATCTTAAGTTAATAATTGGAAAATGGGAAATCAATAGAGGCATGTTAAAAACTGAGAACAATATTTATTTAGTAATTGAAAATTTGAATCATTTTAAATTATTTTAAAAATTATATTTTATCAATTTAAAAATTGAATAATTAAATCTCACAATTATTTTTTTATAATTCATCATATATATTAAATTTCAACTTTCCTATTTTATCGTCACGGCTTGTGGGGTGTCATGCCTTGTAGCGCGACATACTGAATGAAAAGCGAAAAAATCTGAGGCCATCAAATTAAAGTTTCACTTTAAAAATACCATTCTCTTATCTTAAAAAAATATAGAATATATAATGGCGGACTGTCCTTCCAACCTACTACTGTCTGTCTTTATCAAATCTCCGATATCTTAAAAAAAAATTAATTATATAAAAATTTTTATTATTTTTCATTTGAATTTGAATTATTTTAATAAATTAGCTTTAATTTTCCTTGTCTTTAATTTTTGATAAGGCAAGTTAAAACTCAATGCTTTCCAATCGGCATTTTCTGCAATTTTTTTCCGCCTCTCCTTTTGAGAATTTGCGGAACCGAGTATTTTTACTGGACTCTATAACACTACAAAAGCCCTCGGGGCATGGTGTAGAGGTTAGCGTGCCAACCTCATATACCAAACGTCGCGGGTTCGGACCCCAGGCAGTTCGATGATTTTATTTAAGCCATCTGGATACCAGATGGCTTAAATAAGAATGCCTGGACCACAATAATAGATAAATTAATAAATAACGGTTATGGTAAAAGTCTTATATGGCCTAAGTTGCCGAAAAGACTGTGTGAATGCGAGTGTGAGTGAGAAAAAAGTGTGAATGTTTAAAAAAAAAAAAAAAAAAAAAAACACTACAAAATTTCAATTCAAAATTCCAAAGAAAGGTTAGTCAAACAGAGCGTGACAGACGGAGAGAAATAGTAAAATGTATATTCTCATTGTTTGAAGCACACTTTTCTTTTGTACTTCATAGGCCCCAATTGATTGATAGGCACAAGAGGTTACTGTTATAAAGCCTAGAGGCAGAAACTAAAAATAATAAAGTAAAAATCTGGTGTAACTGGTCACACAGCAGACAACCTTCTCTTACTTTGGTAAGAGAAAATTGTCCTTAAGTGGTGTTGCTGAAGAAAAAAAAAAAAGAGAAAGTTGTGTTCTGTGGTTCTGTGCTTGTTACGCCAAGGAGGCGCGAATTTTTTGATGATTGTTTTTTTTTTTTTTTTCTTTAGATGGAAATGCATGAATACGTTGATTGTTAATGGGCACACATTTATAGTTTTTTTTTTTTTTTTTTTTTTTTTTTGTACCTTATTTGTTATTGTATTTAAATTTGTATTGTGTTTGTTGGACCTAGCCACCGAGAAGGGGTCTTAATAAATTTATTTATTTATTTAAAACATTTTAGCGTCTATTGTGAAAAAGTCCACATCGGCATTTATGAAGGTTTTTTTTTTTTTTTTTTTATTTTGGCTTTGGACCTAATATGAAGGTTTCATTGGCCATTTTCAGCATTGTAGACATTGGCGACCAATAACCCAGGCTGGTCCTGGAATATTTTTCAACAAAAAGCGCATGATTGTTGGCACTGAGATACCGACCCTTCCCAGTATCTGATCATCATCGATATAATATTTTTAATATAAAATTTAAAAAAAAAATTTGATTATATTGCAATATATATTCTGGTAAACAAGTACTGAATGCGCCTTTAAATTACCGAAAATAAGAAAAAATTGTGTGCTCTGCGACCAGTCACACCAGATTACCCCTCCCCTTCCCTCTGGATCCGCTCTTGAACTAGTCTCCTTATTCTGCCATGTAGCTAGTCTCCTTATTTCCTTTTTGTTAAATAAAAATTATTTTATTAATTAAAATTTAATAAATGAGAAAAGGAGAATTTAATTTTAAACTTAACCTTTTTAGTCTTCTAATGTTTTACTTCATACTTTGCAAGTGTGTGTTGTTGATGAGGGCGCTCTTGAACTGTACAAAACAAAATAAAAAGAAGATGGCACATCATTACATAATATCTTGTGAAACATTCTTTAGATGACACATCCAACAACAACAAAGGAATTTACTTTGGTTTTGCCATCTCACCACACACCGTGTTTTTGTTTTCATCTATCACTGCTCTGACGGTCCCGTGTAAAGAAAAACAATCTATTGAAAGTTGTCGAGTGATGAGCTGTTCACACCGGATTTTTTTTTTATTAAAATGGCGGAAAGAAATGTTGAAATTAAAAAAAAAAGTGAAATTGCGGTTTGGTCGATTTATTTTATTAATGACACTAGTTAGCCTTTCGGTCATGATATGCTGCCTTCTTCAGGGCTACAATTCGTGAAAATGAGAGGACAAGTATAATATAAATATGGGGCGGGGATTCCACGCCAACTCGACCACTTTTGAACCCGACCATTTTTGATTTGTCATCTTTTTGTACTCTATTGAAAACGTGTCTGAGAATTTTTTCAGATTTTTCGACCCAGCCAAAAAAAAAGTTATAGCATTTTCAAAAAACATCGACTTTTTTTAATTAAATAACCGTAAAACTGACAAAAATTAACTTATAGGGACGTTTTTTTTTTTTTTTTTTGAAATTTTTGTCTTTAAATGTACATTTCAGAAATAAATATGACAAAATTTTACAGATTCATCTTGAACGTTTTTTTTTTTTTTACATTTTCGGAAAAAAAAACAAAATTTCGGGATGAATGACACTTTTTTTATTTTATTTTTTCTATAAAAAACTTTGATTTTTTCTACAAATGCTTTGAAATTTTCAGAGTGGGATTATTTCGCGTTCTATTTTTACTTTCTCTTCCCTATGTATATATGTAATATATCTAGAGAGAGAAAGTATTGGATTCATGTCAAAAATTCGATGTCGAGATTTTGATGGATCTTCACGTTTTGAGGTCCCCTGAATCCAAAAAAGTGGTTTTCGCGACATGGTCTGTCTGTCTGTCTGTCTGTCTGTGTGTGTGTGTCTGTGTGTCTGTGAACAAAATATCTCAAGAACGAAAAGAGCTAGGAGGTTGAAATTTTATATTTAAGTTAGGCACCCCCATGGGACGTGACACGAAGCTTTTGAATAAAATCGACCAAAAAGTACTAGTACTTTACTGATGTACTTTTTCAGTTTTTTTTTCGATTTTCTCTAAATTTGCTCCAACGATTTTTTTTTAAATTCAAAAATCAATTATTTTTTAGTTGCTCTTTAAAATGTATATTCTCATTTTGTGATTGAAATCTTCTGAAGACCACTTTACTCTTGTACTCCATAGAAAAGATAGGAGAAATGGTTGCCATGGTAACAAAATATAAACATTTTCCCATACTTATAAATTTTACATCTTGAAAATCGAATGTACCGTACTGTCGGAAACTAAATACATGTCGACACAAAAAATCTGGTGTGACAAGCACAGAACACAACTTTCGATTACCGAAGGTAAGAGAAAGTTGTGTGCTGTGCGCCAGTCACACCAGATTTTTTTTATTTTTGAATTGAAAATTTTTTTTTCTCAGCTTATTTACCATGCTCTTAAATTCTTCCAGGATTGACCGAGATTCTAGAATATTGAAGAAAAATAATAATAATAATAGCGAGAGGTGATGAAAATCGAGAAAAATTCATTTATCCTGAAAAAATTAGAAATTAGTTGTGTATTCAACTACTGAAGAATTTGAAGCGTCAAGTAAAAGCTTAGAAATCCGATTTTCAAAAACTAAACCTATCATCGGTACTCAAAAAGTGCATTCTGTTATACCGAGTATAAATGATTGTCTTATTGTAAAAGATTAGTCAAATTCTACTAAATCAAGTACATGTATACATGTGAATGTATACATTATTTAAACAATTAAAAAAAATAAAGTTTTAAGGTTAAGTTACTTTTTTTAAGGTCTTTTTTGGCATCTAAGGTCATTTAGACGCCAACCCTATTTATTTCAAATGATTTGTAGTCAATTCAAATGAAATAAATTTTTCTCGCTTGGCACGGGAATCGACCACCACCTCTAACTATTATTATTTTTCTTCAATTTTCTAGAATCTCAGTCAATCCTGGAAGAATTTAAGAGCACCGTCATGATAAATAAGCGAAAAAAAAAAAAAAAAAATAGAATGCGAAATAATCCCACTCTGAAATTTTCAGAGCATTTGTAGAAAAAAGCAAAGTTTTTTATAAAAAAAAAAAATTAAAAAAAAAAGTGTCATTCATCCCGAAATTTTTGTTTTTTTTTCCCCAAAATGTCAAAAAAAAACGTTCAAGATGAATCTGTAAATTTTTGTCATATTTATTTCTGAAAAGTACATTTAAAGGCAAAAATTAAAAAAAAAAAAAACGTCCCGATAAGTTAATTTTTGTCAGTTTTACGGTTATTTAAAAAAAAAGTCGATGTTTTTTGAAAATGCTATAACTTTTTTTTGGCTGGATCAAAAAATTTGAAAAAATTCTCAGACACGTTTTAAACGCTGCAGCGCGCTGCTCTTACACACGAATTGAAAGAATAATGAGTAATAAAGGAGACATTAGTTAATGAAACGTCTTATAATTTAAAGAATCGTAAATTTTCTTTTCTAAAGGTTGAATATATTATAAAACGAAATTAATAAATAAAAGATGAACTTACCTGACTCTATGTGATCCCAATTGAAGATTTTCAGATTGATTGAGAAACGTATAGGCATCTGGATTGTAGAGTTGTACTTCTGGCTTACTTGTCACAGGCTCAAGTACTTTATCAATGATATGTAACACTTGTTTGTTACCCATTGAATTGAGTCTCTCAATATTGCTTTTAGTACGTAATACTTTAGCGTTGTTGATGAAAATATCGCCCTGTTCGGTACGTGTGACCCATAATGGTGGATTGCCTTCCAGTTCAGAGAATACAGATGGACCCAAATTCTCCAGTCGATGGGCCAAGTTGGCTAGGAACAAACAAAAAAAGAAGACATTTAGTTCTAATTCATACACTCTATGACGTTGGTAACAATAATCTGGGACATAGCGCAGTGGTAGAGTTCTGGACAGAGGTTCGTATATTCTGTCTCATGAGACAATTTCAATTGAATTAGCTACTAACCAATTGATAAACACTAAATGGCAGAGAAAGACGTTAAATTTAAAAGAAAACATAGGCTAATCGCCGGCGGAGTCATAGTTTATAGCCACGGGATGATAGTCTATCAAAAGAAAGGACGGACACAATCGATTGTAAAGGCCAAGGTTATCGCAACAGAAAATAATTGGTCAAGAAGAATATATATAAGAAACTATTGAAATTCAAAAACATCCTAACAATGAATAGAGAGATGAGGGACAAATACTCAACAGAATTTGGAAAATTTTATTTTAAATATCTTGAACAGGTTTTTCCGTTGCGATGGTTTTACGTTAAATTAGAAATACTCATATATACAGTATATATAACTTAGAATAATAATAATAATTAAATGTAATTTGTAATTGTAAATGAATGTATGTTGTAAAAATATTTTTGTAAACATGGTTCAGCTTGAACTATAAAATATTAATGTTTTTAAAAAAATACAATATTTGAATTTCGTGTCAGATAGTATGTAGGGGCGCTGCGATCGCTCATGTGTAGATGGCGTGCAGTTCGAGAAGCGGCAGCCATCTTGTTTTTTTCAACTAATTCAATTGAGATTGTCACAACCTTTTAATCTTAGCTAAATTGTACCTGAAGAAGGCCACAGAATGAGTGACCGAAACGTTGTGATTTTTACAAATAAACCACAGTTAAACCGAAAATCTAATTCTTTTACTAATGATAACAACTGTGAAAGCCTAAACTCCAAAATACAACCAAATGTATCTAATTCATGGCACAGAAATGAGAAATTACCAAGTTTAAAAAAAAAAAAAATACTTTTTTTTAGACTTTTTTATCTTCAAATTTCACCACAAAGGACTTGAAACTATATCATCAAGGCTATAATATACAACTGAGACAATTAAACGGTTTAATCTTGTATATTACAGCCCTGAGGATGGTCCTATATGTGAATCGAAACGTCAATCCTAGCATATAAATTATTAATCGCTCATTGGGAAACCAGAAACCTCCACATCTACATAAATAAGACATAGTTTAATAAAGTTTTTTTTTAAGGTCTTTTTCAGCATCGGAGGTCATTTAGACATCGTCTCTAATTCATTTGATTGGTAACCAATTCAATTGAAATAAATTTTTGTGGTATGAAACGGGATGCGAACCTCTGAACTCCAGCACAAGAGACAGGAACTCTACCACTGTGCTATGACCCAGGGGCGTATTTGTTGTTTTGTGTATTTTACAAACTTCTATTTCTATGAAAAAAAGAAAATTTAATTATATAACAATTTTTATTATCTCGGGCTTGGTGTATTTGGTAGACCCTCAAAGGGATTTGATTCCTACTACTAATCTAAATTAATGATAGCCTAATATCAGCACCGCCCCTTTTATAAAGAAGAAAACTGAATTTAAATTGCGAGTCCAGGGAGCATTGCGGCTTTTTTA
>JAKCPI010015644.1:0-20418 GCA_023213315.1 Euborellia annulipes | reverse complement strand
TCCTCATATCGTACGCTGTCCTCGCTACACCAATACTCTCTTGGCATACGACATGTCCAAACTAGGCTCCAACAGAAACCGAAACTTGTATTTCTTATACAAAATTCATATCATTTTAACTTTTTCTTTATTTTTCCCTTGGCCCTTTTTTAAGTGCTAATTCCATTCGACTTTTTTTTTTTGTTGAGTGTGCCAGTTTCATCCCATCTTTTCAAACGTCTGGTTCGTCTGGTTTTTGGCCGAAACCGAAACTTCGGTCGGTTCCTAGTCCAAATTAGCTGAGACGCCATTCGCGCATCTTGTCAGTGATTAGCGCTATGCCGGTCTCCATTACATACAGTTCCACCTCGCTTCTCTTCATGGAGGCCCATGTCTCGTCCAATACAGAGCAACCGGCTCACGACCTATCTATGTCACGACCGTCCGGTAGATTTATTCCCGCTGACTTCAAATAAATCGGCATCCGTCGGTCGCAAAGGATTCCGGAGCATTCTCACCATTTAGGTAACTGGCATTTATACGCCCGGCAATCCCATCCGTTGGTCCCCATTATCAGTGATCCTCGAGCGGAAACTGCGCATTTAGGAAGCGCCAGGTCATCAAATATAACTTGTTTGTTTAAAGTACTGTACAGCCTTGGGTCTTGCGTGGGTTAATACGCAGACCGTATTGAACGAGGCGTTTCTTCGTAAGTTCAATTTTATTGGAATAATAATTGCAAAATAATTTGAATGAATATTTATCGTTGAATTCTAACCTTCTTTTAAATTAAACGTCTGTTTTTTGACTGTTTTGATTTTAGTTAAAAATATCTTTAAAAAACTGGAAGCAATTGCTTTCATTCATTCTTATTTAGTATTACTTTAAGTGGGAGGGTTTGCCTGAGACCCGTGGCTCAGAGAGAAGACACTAGCTTCTCGTGCCGTTGTCCCCGGTCCGCTTCCCGTCCCAAGCGAGAAAAATTTTAAATACCTGTTTGGCACTTAGTTACCTATAAATTGGCCCTGGGCCCAAGCTTGCAACAATGCTTACACTCAAAGTACGAACTAACACTACGTTTTTCCCCTACATTTTATTTGTGAGAAAAAATGAGTTAGGTCTGGAGGCTCTGGAATCTTGGACTAATAGGCCTATATTTCTTTTTCTTTTAAAATATTTATATATTAATATATTTGTTTTTTTTATTACTGAAACAAAATAATTTTTTTTTTATGTAAATTTTAAAAACACTCACACTTTTTTCTCATTCACACTCATAAATACACAGGCTTCACGGCTACTTAGGCCATATAAGACCAAACGATAATCATTCGGCCATTTGGAACGTTTATTTTGAAAGTGGTGCAAGTCCATTTTTAAAGATGCGATTTCACATACTTGATGATTAAATTAATGTGAATTTTCTATGTATAGCTAGTAGCAAGTGGTAAATTTCCTAAAAAATTCTCATGTTTTGTTCAATTGAAAATTGGTCGGTAAATAGGTTTTTTAATAAACAAATATGTTAACCCTTCATTTTCTTTGAAACAATAGAAAATCGGCCTTACTCCACTTTCAAAATAAACGTTCCATTTGTTAATTTCACCTTTATCCAAATGGCTCTGGAAAAACAAAATGCTCGATGGCAAAAACATTTTGCTGGATCGGTGTAAGTTGGCATCGAGCAAAAAAACCTTTTGCTCGTGAACAAAACATTTTGATCGAAAAACATTTTTGCTCGATTGGTGTGCGTTCAGCCTTATTCTCACCAATCCCCGGATCCATTTGGGTGTCGTATTTATTTTCTTCCTTTTGTTTGCACCCGGAACTTTCTCAACTAAATTATCTCCATACTGTAATTGATTTAAATCATGGACTTGTCAATTCAAAATTTATAATGGGAGCAATTTATGAAAATTTTTTGGAGACTTAATATCATTATAATGAAAATTATTAAATTATATATATACACTAGGGTATATATATGAGCAATATTTTTACTTTTCCATCTCTTTTGTGGTGAGGGTTCGTGGATTTTGCCCAAATTTTAGTATGTTGTACTACCTTAAAAAGTAAGAATGTGTGCCAATCTTCAGCTCTCAAAGGGCTCCTGGACCAGAGAAAAAGCCATTAGAATGCCCAAAAAGAGTCATTTTTGCCCTCTTTTCAAAGGCTGATATCTCAAAGACTGGTCAATAGATTTTGATTCAACAAGTATCATTTTTTTTGTAATATCTTCTAGTTCTTGGAAAAATTTTTCCAAAACGCCAGGTATTTGGAATGATAGACAGGAAGAGAGGATGTCAGCCAAAAGAAGAGGGGCTCTATCGAATAAAAATCTCCACCTTAGAACCTAAAACTGAGGGTTTTCATCACCTTCTAAGTGGAGATTTTTATTCGATAGAGGCTATTCTTTTGGCTGACATCCTCACTTCCTGTCTATCATTCTAATCGTTGAACAGCTTAATGATTTATTTTATACTTATATTTTCAAGTGCATAGGTGAAAGTTGATAATCTACATACACAGCGGCGTACTAGCCTTTGAGGACGAAGGAGGCAAAAATATTTAAAAAAATCTGGTGTGACTGGCGCACACACACAACTTTCTCTTACCTTCGGTAATCGAAAGTTGTGTACTGTGCTTGTCACACCAGATTTTTTGTGTCGACATATATTTAGTTCCCGACAGTACGGAACATTTGAATTCAGATGTAAAATTTATAAGTATGGGAAAATATTTATATTTTGTTACCATGGCAACCATTTCTCCTATCTTCCCTATGAAATACAAGAGTAAAGTGGTCTTCAGAAGATTTCAATCGCAAAATGAGAATATACATTTTAAAGAGCATCTAAAAAATAATTGATTTTTGAATTTAAAAAAAAATCGTTGGAGCAAATTTTGAGAAAATCGAAAAAAACTGAAAAAGTACATCAGTAAAGTACTAGTAATCTTTGGCCGATTTTGATTAAAAGCTTATTTTTTCTCGGTCCCGGGGGGTGTTTAAGTTAAATATAGAATTTCATCCTCGTAGCTCAATTCCTTCATGCTTAAAATTGAACACAGACACACCCACCCACCCACCCACCCACCCACCCACACACCCACCCACCCACACACAGACAGACCATGTCGCGAAAACCACTTTTTTTGGATTCAGGGGACCTCAAAACGTGAAGATCCATCAAAATCTCGACATCGAATTTTTGACATGAATCCAATACTTTCTCTCTATATATATATTACATATATACATAGTTAAGAGAAAGTAAAAAGTAAAAAGGAGAAGCATAAAAGGGGAACTCAACTGCGGGAGTAGGGAAGATGCCTATTGAGATTATACTTGAAAGTCTGAAGATTGAAGGTTTTGGCGAAGATAGACCCAGAGAGCTTGTTCCAATCGCAGGAGGTCATGGGGACAAAGGAAGATTTGAATTGACTAGTTCTGTTAGTCGTGATCTGAACAGCATAGGCATAGGGATGCTGCGATGCCTCCCTTCAAAAATTGGAATCAGAAAGCTTTTAAATTTTATTTTTTCTAAATTAAGAAAAAAATTGTATAAATCATTGGACTGTCTTTTCCAGTCGGAATGCCTCTCCCCAAATTCTTACTACCATCCTGAATGGGTGAAACTTTCTCTATACATTTCCTATGGGAGAAATCTTAATTTTAGGAATAAATAACTCAAAAATTTATAGGAATTTCGGGACGAAAATAATTTTCCTGTAATCCCTAGAAGTTCCTCTATAAGCATATAAAATTTCGTTTCAAAATTCCTACGGAAAGTTGGTCAGGCAGAGCGTGACATTGCATCGTCTCTTTATGGCATCTCTGACAGATTAGGAATTTAGTGATATTAATTTATTATTATAATATTTGAAATAAATAGGGTTGGGGGTCTAAATGACCGAAAAAGATCTTAAAAAAAAAAAGAATAAATTTCAACAAAATAATTGAACAATCACTTAAACGGAGAGTAACCAATAAAAATTTTATTTTAATTATTTAAAAAAAAAAATTAATCAATATTTTATTTTTATTAAATTTTTTTCATTTGGAATTTTACAAAGTTGCTGTTGTTTTAAAACAAGTAATTGAACCAACCTTTATGTATTACACACAGTTCCTATATTAAAAATTATTTACCTTCTTTAATTATGAAATATTTTATTTATAAAATAAAATTAATAAATAATCGGGTTTATTTTTATATGTGGCTTTGTTTTGTTTAAGTTATTTCAACAAGTGATTGAACCAACCTGTATCTGTCAACTCACCTCTGATTTCCCTCCCTGGACGAGTCCAAGTCTGACAGCCTGCCTTGAAAATCACTCACATTTCTCGTGCAATCATATTTTTTAAATATTTCTCTTCTATTTACTCATTTTAAGGTCAGTAAAACATTCAAATATTTATTTAATTTGTTCACAATTATAATTTTTAATAAATTCTTTAATTAAATAATACGAATATACTAAATTCGTGATAACCTTTGTCAGTCAATATTTTTCTCATTTATTATTTTATTATTTGTCATTATGCTTTCAAATTTCATTAAAATAATAAAATTATAAATAATTATTAAATAATTTATTATATTGGATCATTCTCTATTTTCTTACATTCGAATCCATTTCATTCAAATAATTTATTAGGTTAATCCAAATAGATTTTCGTTTTTTTATGTTTTATTTTAAATTATATTAAAATAATTACCAGCATTTGTTTAATATTAACGTCATAAAATCTTTAAGTAATTTTTGGTTAAATGATTTTATTTCTATTTAATTTCAGATGTGATTGGGATCGAACACGTCAATTGAAAATTTCATGAGAATGGAAAGATTTTGATACAGCATTTATTGGTAATTATATGTCAATATCTATTCATTTTGATTATTTTACATTTGTTTTAAATATTAATTTAATTTTAGATTGAATATGAACCCAAGGACGATCTCATTTGAGTCGATTAAGACTCTGCCTGGACATGACATTCATTCAACTCATATATATATATAAGCCCAAGGTAAGTCTATTTATTTTTATCATTGTTTTTAAAAAACAGAATCTCAAGATGAAATTATAAAATTTCAGGCAAAATATTTATTAAGGTTTGCTTCAATTATTTTCTTAATAAACCTGTCCAAACCTTGGTATCGAAGACGAAACAATTTCACAGTCATAGTCGGAATCAATCTCCTCAACACGCTCATTCTGTCATAAATAAATTGTTTATTTGGTATTAAATTCATATCCAATATCAATTTTTAAAAGAAACATTGGTCAAGCAAAGCAACTAAGTCGTGAACAGATGAGCCTCGTACTTTACCTTATTGAGATCATCCTGTATTTTTCTCCAATACAATATTAAATCCCACCCATGCGTTTTCTACTTGTCATTATTTCATTGTTTTTAAAAAAATATTTTATATTTTTTAATGGAAACTTTCATGGCTCAAAGCTAGAAAATTTCCAGTAAAGATATTCATTTTCTTTTGTAAAAATAATGAAATAATCATAAAAACTTAGAAAACTTGGGTGGGACTAAAATATTTTCTTTTCTTTTTCAGATTTGCCATTACCTGTTCCTCGAGCTCAACGTTACGTCTCACACTCCACTTTTACCTTTCGGTGAGTAATTCAATAATTTGATATATAACATATTATTTCTCTCACAAATGCCATGTCCACTGGGTGATTAGTCTCTTTTCCATTGAATACATCCTTCCCTATTAATTTCCATTTTAACTTTGTCCCCCAGGCTTTACATCAAGCTGAGTTGTATTATATATATATATTCTGAAAGGTTTCCGCGACTGGATGTATGCGAAGATAAGTTTTCTCGGGTTGAGTCGCGTGTGATGTTGAGATTTACTCGACGTTTCGGCTCTCCTTTTGGAGCCATTTTCCTTATATATATATATATATATATGCGAAGATAAGTTTTCTCGGGTTGAGTCGCGTGTGATGTTGAGATTTACTCGACGTTTCGGCTCTCCTTTTGGAGCCATTTTCCATATATATATATATATATATATGCGAAGATAAGTTTTCTCGGGTTGAGTCGCATGTGATGTTGAGATTTACTCGACGTTTCGGCTCTCCTTTTGGAGCCATTTTCAAGAGTATGGAATTAGGGGGAAATTGTTGGGGTGGTTTGTTTACTGGGTCGCAGTCTTGTTGGTCCCCAGGTCAATTTGGATGCCTCAGAGGCTGAGTTTGGTCTCTGAGAGCAGGTGGAAGGTTGAGTGTGTGTAATTGCGTTTGTGTTCGGTTTAGGTGGACTACGGGGCCTCAGTCTGCCTCCCCAGTTGATGTGTTATTGGTTTGTTTAGTGGATGTGTTAGGGGATTTGGTTTGTTTCTGAGATTTAGACTGTGTGTGTGTGTGTGTGTCTGATCGTGTCTGTGTTTAATTTAGGTTGACTTTGGGGCCTCAGTCTGCCTACTCCCCCAGTCGCTGTATTGCTGGATGTTTCCGAGGCGTGTGTTTGTCTTTGAGATGTGTTGGGTTGTGTGGTGGCGGTTTGCGTGTTGTTGGTCGAAGTGATTTGTGTTTTGGTTTTTCTTACTGCTACGCTCGAGGTCTTGAATGCTTGCTGGCTAGCAGTCGTCAGCTAGCCAGCAAGCATTCAAGACCTCGAGTCACTTGGGGAGGTAGACTGAGGCCCCGTAGTCAACCTAAATCTAAACTAAAAATTACACACACTCAACCTTCCTCCTGCTCTCAGAGACCAAACCAAGCCTCTGAGGCATCCAAATTGACCTGGGGACCAGCAAGACTGCGACCCCGTAAACAAACCACCCCAACAATTTCCCCCTAATTCCATACTCTTGAAAATGGGTCCAAAAGGAGAGCCGAAACGTCGAGTCAACATCACACGCGACTCAACCCGAGAAAACTTATCTTCTCATACATCCAGTCGCGGAAACCTTCCAGAACATATACAGCCTTGGCCATAAGTATGAGGCACCCCTAAAAAGTTTGCATATCTTATTTATTTCTTAAAATAAACTAAAATTTATTTTATAAATGTTAAATTAATTTAATAAAATGTTTATTAAACGCGTGATTATCTTATTTTAAAAGACGAAATACAATAGGGGTGTAAAATATAAAATTAACGTTATTTTGTCAATTTCTTTAAATAGCGTAAACGTCTTGATACATAGGTAAAAGTTTAAAAAAAGGTGTGGGATTGACTTATTTATTTAAAAAAATATCCTTTTGCTTGAAAATGCCAAAGAATTTCCAAAAAAATTGTAAAAATACAAGTGATTCACGAACAAGGCAAGTCCCAAGTAGAAATTGTCAAAATAGCGGGATATTCACGAAATAAAGTACAATCTGCACTTAAACGATTTTCAGAGACTTGTTTTCATAAAAATAAATTAAGATATGGGTCGAAATCGTGTCACCACCAAGCTCCAAGATAGAATACGTTGTGAGAGACTCGCTAAAAAATCGGAAAAAACGTCTTCTGACCTCGCTGCAGCCTTTTTGGAGTAAAATGAAATTTCAATTAGTGCTTGAACAGTAAGAAGACGACTAGGGGAAGCAGTCTTGAAAGGGTAGAAGGCCAGAAAAAGCCAAGAAAAAGACAAAAAAAGCGTCTAGAATGGGCTATGAATCATAATAAACATTTGACGGAAGAAAACAGGTCCCGTGTTGTCTAATCCAATGAATCCAACTTTGAAGTAAGATATTACATTCATTTAAACAAAAATAATGGTTACTTTTCATATCTATGCAATGTCTATAAAAAAAAAACAGTTTATATTAATTTATCTTTTTTTCCCCTATTTTTTCTTGTTGGCTACCGTGAACCAGGGCTTCTCTCTGGCCTTCTACCCTTTCAAGACTGCTTCCCCTAGTCGTCTTCTTACTGTTCAAGCACTAATTGAAATTTCATTTTACTCCAAAAAGGCTGCAGCGAGGTCAGAAGACGTTTTTTCCGATTTTTTAGCGAGTCTCTCACAACGTATTCTATCTTGGAGCTTGGTGGTGACACGATTTCGACCCATATCTTAATTTATTTTTATGAAAACAAGTCTCTGAAAATCGTTTAAGTGCAGATTGTACTTTATTTCGTGAATATCCCGCTATTTTGACAATTTCTACTTGGGACTTGCCTTGTTCGTGAATCACTTGTATTTTTACAATTTTTTTTGGAAATTCTTTGGCATTTTCAAGCAAAAGGATATTTTTTAAATAAATAAGTCAATCCCACACCTTTTTTTAAACTTTTACCTATGTATCAAGACGTTTACGCTATTTAAAGAAATTGACAACATAACGTTAATTTTATATTTTACACCCCTATTGTATTTCGTCTTTTAAAATAAGATAATCACGCGTTTAATAAACATTTTATTAAATTAATTTAACATTTATAAAATAAATTTTAGTTTATTTTAAGAAATAAATAAGATATGCAAACTTTTTAGGGGTGCCTCATACTTATGGCCAAGGCTGTATATATATATATCAGGGATCCCATAAATAATTATTTTTAATTATTTATAACACTCGGCAAAATTATTTCACGTTCTTAACAAGAAAATAGCCTTGTTCGGTCATTTTGTATAGTTTAGTTCAAAAAAATGATTTCTCACATTTTGGACCCTTGATTACTTGCCGAGCGCTCCAGGCTGATGCTTCCTTTGCAAAACTACCCTATATTATATACGTATGACAGGAATACCTTAAAAAACTTTCACTGGCATCTGTTATGGTTGCCTAAACGTAAAACCCTGAATAAGTGTAATATACCGTATATATATATAAAATAAATATATTGAATTTTGAATTGAATTTGAAGAAATGACAAATAATTAAAATCTTTGTTCTAGGATCAATGAAAAGCAATTCGTCATCACGAGAGATGGATAAACCATATATAAATGCAGCTTCAAAAAAAAAGGTAAAATCAACGTTTTTAATTTTCATTCTAAACCAAACACAATAGAATTTCTTTGACTCGAATCACTCCATTGAACTTTTATAAAATTTTTAAAATTTTTTAAAAATTTTTTATTATTCTCATACAGTTTAATTGTAAATACAATATAACATATAAAGGAATGCATTAATTAGGTTTAATATTATTTCTTTTGATCTTCTTTTCTGTATAACGTTTTAATCCAAAGTACAGTATTGAATTTTTTTTATTTAATATTAAAATGTATGTGAATAATTAAGTTTTTTCCAATTAAATATAATATATTGGACATTTTTGAAGTCCTATCATTACAATTTGCTAATAAACTTTTCTTTCTTTAAGGAAAAAAACTCAGAAAATAACTCCTTCAATAGCCAAGTAACTTAATAAATACTAATAATTCAATGGAAAAAAGAAACTTTTTAAATGATTTTTCTTTTTTATTTTTTCAGACTCAAAAGTCACAGCCCAGTAGCCGGGAATGAAGATGAAGATTTAAACTTTGCTTGATGGTGTTCAATTGAATATTGATGATGTCCTTCCTATATGGCGAAACAAATGAGGAGCATAATAAAAGATTAAAATTAGAAAAATTGTTAAAAGATGGATCCTAAATGTGAGACGGTATTCACATCGGACACGTCGCCCTTTGGTGTAAGGAGCAATGCTGAAGCAAAAGCCATGGAAAATTGTATCCTGTAGCTTATGCTTTTGGTCACAAATTGAAAAAGAAGAATACGCAGTCGTATGGACCTGTTAACCTTTTTAGAAAAAAAAATAGGTAAAATCAACGTTTTTAATTTTGACTTTAATCCAAACAAAATAGAATTTTTTAACGTCTTTTATTCGAGTTACCCCATTGAACTTCAATAAAATTTAATATAGTAAAAATTTTAATTATTCTCATATATTTTAATAATAAATATAATATAACATAAAAGGGAATGCAAATATTAGGTTTAATATTCTCTCGATCTTATTATAATAATAATAATAATAATAATTTTTATTTGCTTATAAACTTTTCGTTTGTTACAAATAGGAGTGAGTTTCCTAAGATACATTAGTACAATAGTATAGTATTTTTTAATACACTCCCCTGCAAAAAAAGTGGCGCACTTTGTTTCTTCTTTAAGAAGACCTGTTCTAATTTATTCTAATGATAGTGTAATTTATTAAACATTTAATATTAATAAACTCATACATTTCTAAGTAACTTTAGCACAAATTCAAAACATTTTTATCAAATTATACAATTTAAATAAAATAAAGAAAAATATGTGTATTTTCAATTTTTGAGACAAATCAACTTAATCTCGATTGGTTTTGTTGGATATTAATTAAAAATTTTGTTTTTATAAGAATTTCCAATCAATAGAACAGAGAAAAACTGAAATGGAAAGATTATTTTAAAATATTAATAATTTGGCGTTAATAAAAAAATTTCAACATTTTTGTCTTTGTTTTGATTAAATTATAATTATTTATTAAAATGATATGGATTTATGTTAAATTTACTTAGAAATGTATAAGATACTTTATATTAAATGTTTAATAAATTTCAGTATCATTAAGGTAGAGTAAAATAGGTCTTTTTAAGAAGAAACAAAGTGCGCCACTTTTTTTGCGGGGCAGTGTATATGTTTTACAAATAATCTTTTAGCAAAAGAGCCCTAAGCTTGAACATTTTCTCTAGATATTTATGTAGCTGGATCAATTGTTGTCTGCCCTCTATCCTCAGAAGTTCCATCACTGCCTGCTTGGGATCTCTGGGGATAGTGTAGGGATCGAGAAGAATTCTTATTTCGTTGTAGACTGGGCATTCCAGGAGAAGATGTTGGAGATTTTCCTCCCTATCTTGGGTGCAGACTTTACAGATCTCGTTCATTTCTATCGAGTATTTGACGCCTCTCGACCAGACCACGAGTATGTCCTTGGCAGACACTCGTATCTGGCTCACCACTCGGAATTTTTCCAGATCACAGGTGAAATTGAGATATGACTCGGCATCTTCAGAAGCGATTAAATTTTTATATGTGGGATTAAACTTGGACAATTTGATCCTTTCAAAGTCTTTTTCTTTTTGGAGAGCTCTCCAGCTTTGAATAATTTCCGGTATATGCCTTCTGAAGTTTTCGGGGTTTGTACCGTAGAACAAATGTTCCCTACCAACTGTTGTCAGTATTTCTCTTATTTGAGAGGCCCAGTTCCATTCAGTTTTGTTATTTTCAAGACTGTCTAATTCAATTAGTCTTTGGAAACATATTTTTGAGATTCTGTTTGTTGGCATATTCATTAGCTTGTACCACCAGTTTAGTGATCTCTTTATGACGTCCACACTTATGTGGTTTCTGGATGTCTCGGTCCTTACGAAATGGTTGGGGGTATTTCTCTGCCATCCAAAATATCGTTTGAAAAATCCCACGTTTATTTTTTCAAGGTTCTCCAAGTATCTTAAGGCCCATATCTCAGATGAATATAAAAGGGTGGCCGCTACTGTTGCATCAAAGAGTTTTTGAGCTGCTTGCCAGTTTCCACTTTTTGCCCTCGTCAACACTTCGAGCGTTCTGCTTAGAGCCATATTTGCTTTGGAGATTGAGTTATCTGCAGCTTGTCTGAATTTTCCAGACGACGAAAAGACAACCCCCAAATATTTGAAGCTTGAGCAGTACTCTATGTTTTGGTTTTGCCATTTAAGAGGTTCAAATTTCTTCGCTCGTCCTCTTGAAAAATTCACAATTTTTGTTTTGGAGGGATTTAGTTCTAAATCGTTCTCTTCGACATAGCTTTTAAGGATGTTTAATTTTCTGTACGCGTCAATGTAGGATTCACAAATGATTACTATGTCATCTGCGAACATTAACATCAGTAAGTCTCTCTCTCGGTTTAATGGTAGACCTTTTGCACCCTTTTCAGTAAAATAGGATATCATGTCACTCAAGAATAAAGAGAATAGTAGCGGGCTCAGAGTGTCTCCTTGTAGAACTCCTTGGGATATTTTTATATATTCTGTTGTTTGGCCATTGACTCTAGCTCTGAGATGTGCATCTTCATATATGTTTCTTATTATTCTTATTAGTTTTGGGCTTACGCCTAAGTTATTTAGTTTTTGCCATAGTTTGTTATGGTTTATTGAATCAAATGCTCTTTTAAAATCGACAAAAATACACATAACATTTCTTTTGGCAAGTCGTGTGTTGATGTTTATAGTGGAACTTAAATTAAAAATTTGTTCGATACATCCTCTATCTTCTCTAAATCCTGCTTGCTCTTCGGGAATGATATTTAATGCTTCCGCCCATTCATTTATTCTTCTTCCTATAATTGATGTAAATAATTTTGTGATTGTGTTTATCAAGGCAATACCACGATAATTGGCAGGATCATCTCTTTTTCCCTTTTTGAATATTAGCCTCAATTCAACTTCGGACCATTTTTCCGGAATAGTTTCTCGTTCTAAAATATTATTAAATAAGTTGAGCAGATAATGTTCCCATTCTGGTGATAAGTTTTTGTATATTTCATTTGGAATAATATCTGGTCCTGGAGTTTTTGAGTTTTTAAGTCTGCGAATTGATTTCTGTAACTCGTTTAAAGTGACAGGCAAATCGAGAAAGGGGTGTTCGACTCCATAAAAGGTGATTTGTAATTTTTCTTTTGCTGGATAGGCGGCTTTTAAAAAGGAAGTCCAAGTACATAAGTCGATTTCGTTCATTGCGATTTTTTGAGGTCTGAATTTTTTCAGGGTATTCCAGAAGTCTTTGGAGTTTTTTACATTATTCATTTTGACAAGTAAAAGCTTATCGTATGTCTCTTTTTTATTTCTTATTAACGTCCTGTAGCATTTTCTTTCTTGTATGTATAAGGGAAGAAGAGAGTGATCTCGTTTAAATTCCCTATATGTAGTTTTACATTGTTTTTTAGCTTTTTTACAATCTGCATCAAACCAAGGCTGTTTATTAGTGTTCGTATTTTGGGAGTATCTTCGGTTATTTAATAAATTTAGATCTTGACATGTTTCATAGATGGCATCGGCCAGGTTTTGGTAAAGTTCATCATTTTTTTTGCTGTTAAAGTAAATTCTGGAGGTTTGTGAAAGGTGTAGTTGAAATTGGTATTTATTTTCTTCATCCCAGCATAGTTTCCTTTCTAGGATTCTTGGTGAGCTGTCTTGGGGCTGACTGTGTGTTGAGACAGAAAGCTCCAGTACACATAGTTGGTGATTTTTCAGTTGGGATAGATTGTGGATTTTAAAGTCTCTTATTGTATATGTTGTGTTCAGGTTAACGCAGAAGAGATCAATTGTACTCGAACCAATCGAGGACAGATACGTAAAGCTAGCAGGATTATCAGATGGTGTTCTACCATTACAAATTATCAGTCCAATTTCTTCAATTTTTTCAACGAAAAGTCTTCCTCTTCTATCTGTAAAATTATCTACGGATCGTCTAGTTTCTTGTAGGCAGGTTCCCTCGATTATCTCAGAGTTGAGTTGATTTAAGTTTCCAATTCTACAATTGAAATCGCCGCAGATTACACTCAGAGTTTTTTCGGAGTTATAGATATTGTAGATATCCGAAAGTGAATTCAGACATTCTTCTATCTCATTTTTTGGTGGCCAATATACATTAATGAGTAAGTAGGATTGGTTTTCAATGAACATTTTTAATGCAATCCAGTGATTGGTTTTTGCGATCATTTCAACTTTTTCAAATGTTTTATCGATTAGGCAGGCCAATCCTCCACCTGCTCTACCTCTGGGTTTTTCTTTGATAGCCTCGCTGTAAAAGACATTGTATTCTCTGGACCATTCAGGAAGAGATGGCTTAATAGTCGTCCATGTCTCTTGAAAGCAGATAACTTGGTTTTTCTTGAGTGAGGAGACCTCTTCTGTAGTAAGTTTATAAAGGGTGCCAATACCGTCAATGTTCCACGATGCAATCCTCATCAGTCCGAGTCTCGTCCCTCTCAATCCTGTGTTCTTTAGTCGTTTTTTGGAGCATTTACCTTCACCATTTTTTCTTCGCTTCCCTCTGTTATAAGTTGATAGAGTGTATCGTCCATCCTTATTTTATCCCTCACAACCGTAGCCATTTTTCCTTGGTTTTTCAAAATTCTTACTCGCTCAAAAAGTTTTTTTCTTATTTTAATAACTCTTTCCGTATAATCGTCCTCGATGTATATTCGTGATCCTTTTAGTTTGCTTCTTCTGCTAAATACCTTTCTTTTTTCCTCTGTAGATTGGAAGGTGGCAATTACAACTCTATTTTTATTATCTTCTCTCTTTCCCACGCGGTTTGCGCTAATTATCATTGGTTTAATATTCATTTTTTCTTCCAGGATATCTTTCACTTTTTTCAATGTATCTTCATTTTTCTCATTTTCGATCTCCTCCAAACCCCTTACCATCATGTTCGCCGCCTTGTCTAGCCTCTCTCTTCTCTCAAGTCTTTCCTCCAGGTGTTTTATTTGTTGCTTTAAGTCAGTGATTTCTCCTTTAGTTTTCTGTTCGAATTCTTTTCTTCTCTCAATCTCTATCTCGAAATTCTTGTTTAGCTTCTCTATCTCCTCCCGAAATTCTTTGTTTTCTCGTCGTACAGCCTCATTTTCGCTTCTTATCCCCTTCATCTCTGTTAATATTTTTTCAAACATATTTGTAATGCATGGGTCTTCCATCTTTCTTTTTTTACTCTTATTCTGGTTGGTTTCGTTTGAGGTTATTGAATTATCAGTGTCTTCTTGTGTTGTTATTAGGTATTTTTCAATGTCTCCAAAACTATTTTTTCTTTCTTTTGTCATCTGAGTTTTATTTTGGATAAGAGAAAGGAAAAGAACAAATTTTTTTTTTTTTTATAAATACAATTTTATTTAGTTAGTGAGAAAATTATTTGTTTTAGATATTATGTATACCCCTAGTACACTTTTGTTACCCAAGACAGGAGAATTCAAAACAAAGGAAAGTAATTATACGTTTCTTGAGTAATTATATTCTCTAGAGTTTTAATCCGAACAGGGGGGGGAGGGAACATGAAGGTGTCTTCACACAACTTCGGTCCGTAAGTGTGTCTCACTTTAGGGTAGGAAGACCATGGAAAATTTAGATGATCTAGACTTTTTTTTTTTTTTTTTAAGTAAAATCAAATTAGCAAAGTGACGTTTGGGTATATTTATTCAAAATTTTTTTTTTTATTTATTTAGTTTTTTTTTTTTTATTTTCTTATTTAATGGATAGGCCTAATTACTTTTAATATTATAAACGACGTAAATAGTTTCAATATTTAAGAAGACGTTTAGGTTTTTTTTTTTTTTTTTTTTTTTTTATTAATCGATATTTTTAATTTAGTAAATAATCACTTTAATTAAGCATCAGGCCAATTATATTATCATTCTCTGCTTTTCTTTAAATAAGGAGTTATTTTTGTATCTTTGATCGGATTAGATTTATATTTAAAGTTGACTCACCGAGAAATAAATGTAAATGATTCAATATTTAGTCTTGTTTCTTGCTGATAAAAAGGCCTTAAGAAGGGGCTGCTGATTTCAAACCCTCCTATCTGAGAGAGAAAAATTTTCTGATTCTTCTAGTATAAATTTCTTTGATGTCATCCGGAAAAAACCGTACAAAATCGAGGTGAAAGCAGGAGTCACCAAGCATACGTCTAGCTGCTATCAGAACTAAAATCTCACTCCTTCTCGATCTTATTACTATATAAGGTTTTAATCCAAAGTACAGTATTGAATTTTCATGTGCTGATTCAGGCGAGATTTATATCAATTAAATTGACTTTGCAGCATCTTCGCCGTAGACGGATGGTTGGTCAAAAAAAGGCAGTTGACCAATAATAACTAAATTTAAAATAGAAACAATGTTTTTATAATTTTTTTGACCAACCATCCGTCTACGGCGAAGAAGCTGCAAAGTCAATTTAATTAGTATTGAATTCTTTTTATTTACTATTAAAATGTATGTGAATAATAAAATTTTTTTCCATTTACAATATATTGGACTTTTTTTAAGTCCTATCATTACAATTTGCAAATAAATTTTTCTTTTTTAAGGAAAAAACTCAGAAAATAACTCCTTCAATAGCCAAGACATTAACTTAATATATACTAATAATTCAATGGAAAAAAAAGCTTTTTTAATGATGTTTCTTTTTTTATATTTTTCAGGCTCAAAAGGCACTACCCAATAGCCGGGAATGAAGAGTGAAAACCTCCCGATTAGTGATTTATGGATTATTTGCTCATTGTCAAAAGAAAGGCAGATAAAGCAAGAATATCTCATAAAAAGGGAAGCAGCACTCTATTTCTGAAAACTTTCGACTTTGTAAGTGTTTAATTTTTAATCCAAAAACTCCCCACTGCACTCTCTAATAATAATAAGAAATGTTCTTTTAATTCAGGGTGGGGGTGGCTCTATGGACTAAGGAATTTATTTTACTTTTTTGTTTAAGAGTAGAATTAGTTATTCAAGCCGATAACTTTTTCGTTCATGCCCTCCTCTGTCTTAAGAGTTATAATTATGGGGAATATACGGTTAGAAAGAATGAGTTTTCAGCTAAAGATTCCACCATTTATTTTTTTCCTATCATTTTATTTTACCGCGCTGCGGTAAATTCTAATTTGAAAGTTTAAACCCCTGTAGATTCCGAACGGCTAATCAGATCAGACTTAATGAGATGTCATTTTGTGTAGGAAGAAAAACTCCAATAGAATAAATAAAAAATCCCGAGGAATTAACTCCAAAATTAGTTTTTTCTCGAAAAACCTCATTTTTTAGGCAAAAAAATATCGAAAAATAGCCCTACTTGTGCAACGGATAGCTACTTGACCATAAAAGCTACATTAAATCTAAATATAGTTTTAGAAAGAGTGGTTCAATACCCAGAGGTCTTTTTTTTTCTTTTTTTTGATATGACGCCATTTTACCGCATGAGAGCACCCGGCGGGATTTTTTTCAATAGTACTAATTGATTCTCCATCGATTAAAAAACCGTTATCGGTATAAAATTTGACGTAGAATGCGATGGTTATAATAAAAAGGTAATACATTTGGGTCCCCATGGTTAAAAATGGAAAGATTTCAATTGTTGATAACAATGTGAAATCTTTAATAAATTTTGATGGGACAATTTTTTTCTTGAAGTTCACTCTTTTAGCTTTGAAATGGTAAAAAAAGTTTTTTTCTAGCTCAAATAGAACCAGAGTTATGAATTTTTAAAAGTGAGCGTCTAAGCAGAAAATCCTCAAATTTACACATTTTTGAACCTCGATATTTCCCAAAATATTAAAGAAAAAAGAAAATCCTCGCGGATGGCTATTTTTTTTTCGTTATAGAACCCGTAAAAAAATTTCAGCCAAATCAAAAACATGTCGGTCAGAAAGTGTTCGGTTTGTAAAAGAATCACCCATATACGGATTCTTCTATGTCCTTCAATATTTCCACATTTTATCTAAAGGGGTTGAAATTATTTCTTGTCAATAATTGAAAAAAATTCTTCTTGCAAGAGCTTTGGAATCGCTCACACCCACCCGCTTTATCTTATATATTTTTTTTTAGTTGGGGGATGTTTAAGGAAGGGTGAGGTGGGTCTGTCAGCTGGAATATGTAGAAAATCAGTGAAAAAATTGGGAAAAATCAGAAAAAATCTATCATTTTTAATGATTTTTTTGCATTGTAAGGGACAAAATCCTCCCCCTCATCCCCCCCCTTGGATCCAAATGTTAATGTTTTTTAACTTTTCACTTCTCTAGACCTTCTGAAGAAATGTTAAGGCTAAAATATTCCTTTTCATCCCTCTAAATTTTTTTCGTGGTCCTATAATTAACGAAAAGAGGTGGAAATAAGTAGGGTACTCCCCCCCCCCCCGAAAACGGTATGTGGTGGGGGAAAACGGAGGTCATATTTGGATTCAGGAGGTCATTTTACTTAAGAATCTGAAGGAATTTTCTCGGGGCTTTTTTTCTTGTAGCCAGGGTTGGGCAAGTTACTCGATTTTGTTTCTCGTTACTTGAGTAACGAGATACAAAATACCAATCTATATATATAATTCACTAATGTCCGTCTGTCTGTCTGTCTGTCTGTCACGCTCTATTTAGGCAACTTCCCGTTGGAATTTTGAAATGAAATTTTTTATGCATAAAGAGGACCTTCTCGGAATTACAGGAAAATTATTTTCATCCCGAAATTCCCATAACTTTTTGAGTTATTAATTTTTAAAGTTACGATTTCTCCCATAGGAAATGTATAGAGAAATATTTATGTATTCTTTTCATTTGTGTATTCCATGAATGTAAACAAATCCTCAAGCAGGCTCTGGATTGGAATAGGTAGTAATTCTTTTCTTTTCATTAGCAAGAAGCAAAGGCGAGGGTCCGCCGCAGGCGGGCCCGAGCCAGCTGTCGGGGGGTCCAGGAGGGCGACATACAGTGCATACAGTAATATTAAATAAATTAAAAAGATTTCAGCTCCCTCTGCAAGACTTTTTATACGGCGGCCAATTAAAAGAAAAAAAAGTATTTGGTATCTCGAATTTCAGATACCAATTACTAAAAAAATGTAACGAAATACAAGATAGCAATTACTTTACCTATGCTGTAACGAGTTACAAAATACCAATTAATATTAATTATTAATATTATATTTGGTATCTTGTATTTCAAATACATGTAACTGATTAACGCCCATCCCTGCTTGTAGCACAGTGTAATTCAATGGAAAAAAAAGCTTTTTTAATGATGTTTATTTTTTATATTTTTCAGGCTCAAAAGGCACTACCCAGTAGCCGGGAATGAAGAGTGAAAACCTCCCGATTAGCGATTAGTGGATTATTTGCTCATTGCCAAAAGAAAAGCAGATAAAGCAAGAATATCTCATAAAAAGGGAAGCAGCACTCTATTTCTGAAAACTTTCGACTTTGTAAGTGTTTAATTTTTAATCCAAAAACTCCCCACTGCACTCTCTAATAATAATAAGAAATGTTTGGGTGGTTCTATGGACTAAAGAATTTATTTTACTTTTTTTAAGAGTGAATTTTCTTAGATTTTATTAGAACTTGTTCACCCTCACCAAACCCCAGATTCACTCGTTTCTAACTTATTTTCTCCTTTCTTTGCACCTGGGGCTCTCTCAAGAAAATTATTTACCAAAACATTTGTCAATTAGAAAATCTTTAATTAAATGGTCTCACAATTTCAAAATTTATAATTGGAGCAATTTTTGAAAATTTTTTTAGACTTACCTTGACTATTACCAGGTATTTATAAAATATTCGTATTTTTAAGACATAAGTTAGTTCCTAATTAATTTTCCGAAATAGTTCATTCTCTTTTTGGAATAGAATTTAAAGGTCAAAACCAAATTTAACAAAAATGACTAGTTAGATTTATTTAATTATTATATAAAATAATTAACTTTCTTGAGAAAGCCCTATGAGCCCTTTAAATATTTTTTCTACCACTTCTTAATTTTAAAATGTTCTATTGAATAAAACAAATTCTTTATAAACATTCTAGTTAACCCTCATATCTCAAAACAAGGAAAACTGGACTTATACCAACTGTGCTTTAACGATCTCATATATCGGCTGAAACTAAATATATCTCGATACAAAAAATCTGGCGTGTCAAGCATAATACACAACTTTCTCTTACCGAAGGGTAAGAGAAAGTTGTATGCTGTGCGATCAGTCACACCAGATTTTTCATCGAATTTCAATAACTTTTTTTCACGAGAATTAATTTGCAAATTGCAATATATAAGCTAATAATTTTTTCCCCATCTGCAAATGAAATTTTAACTTTTCTTTTATTCCTATTTTATAATATAATATTAGATTTTTTAGGAGAGGATGCAAATTATTATATTTACGTTTGTTTTCAAGTTAAGGAAAAAATGAATCCTTATCTCTTCTGTAATTTATATTTAGAATATTTCTTTTTAGGAAAAAATTATTCTTTGTAATTTTTTTTATATTAAATAATTTTAATAAAATGCTTTATTTGTTTATTACAGATAGACGTTTTTCGTTCCAGATCAGCACACGAATAGATTGGTGGAGGCCTGGCCATCATCCACTCATACCCTGAGGGAGCAAGCAAGTCTTTTGATATCTCCACCTGAATGCCTGGGTGAAAAATAAAAATGTCATGTAAGTATTTTTATTATTCTTTTTATTAAAATTAAATTACAGGAAGGTGAAGAAAAATAGACTTTATTCGGCCTACTTTATTTATTTTATTTCCTATGTCATAGTCTATTTTTCTTCACCTTCCTGTAAATTAGACTGCCTTCCTCCATACGATTACAAAATTAAATTAATTAATACACAAATAAGCTTCATTTAAAATTAATTATAATATTTATTTAGATATCTTACAATTAAATAAGATAGATAGAAACAATACACTATAAAGCTATATAATTTTTTATTTCAGTAAAAGAATTGCAACAAATTCGTAAGTATAATAAATATGAAATAAAAAAACT